>JAPCYS010000008.1:1361057-1478557 GCA_028641055.1 Alopecurus myosuroides | reverse complement strand
GATTTATGGATGGAATCAAATACGCAGTATTTACAGAAAAAAGTCTTCGTTTATTGGGAAAGAATCAATATACTTTTAATGTCGAATCGGGATTCACTAAGACAGAAATAAAGCATTGGGTCGAACTCTTCTTTGGTGTTAAGGTAGTAGCTGTGAATAGCCATCGACTACCTGGAAAGGGTAGAAGAATAGGACCTATTCTGGGACATACAATGCATTACAGACGTATGATCATTACCCTTCAACCGGGTTATTCTATTCCACTTCTAGATAGAGAAAAAAACTAAAGGAGAATACTTAATAATACGGCGAAACATTTATACAAAACACCTATCCCGAGCACACGCAAGGGAACCGTAGACAGGCAAGTGAAATCCAATCACGAAATAATTTGATCCATGGACGGCACCGTTGTGGTAAAGGTCGTAATTCCAGAGGAATCATTACCGCAAGGCATAGAGGGGGAGGTCATAAGCGCCTATACCGTAAAATAGATTTTAGACGGAATCAAAAAGACATATCTGGTAGAATCGTAACCATAGAATACGACCCTAATCGAAATGCATACATTTGTCTCATACACTATGGGGATGGTGAGAAGAGATATATTTTACATCCCAGAGGGGCTATAATTGGAGATACTATTGTTTCTGGTACAAAAGTTCCTATATCAATGGGAAATGCCCTACCTTTGAGTGCGGTTTGAACTATTGATTTACGTAATTGGAAGTAACCAATTAGGTTTACGACGAAACCTAGAAATCGATCACTGATCCAATTTGACTACCTCTACGGGATAGACCTCAACAGAAAACTGTTGAGTAACGGCAGCAAGTGATTGAGTTCAGTAGTTCCTCATAGAAAATTATTGACTCTAGAGATATGGTAATATGGAGAAGACAAAATTGTTTGAAGCACGCACAGAACCGGAAGCGCCCCTTGTTTCAAAGAGAGGAGGACGGGTTATTCACATTTAATTTGATGGTCAGAGGCAAATTGAAAGCTAAGCAGTGGTAATTAAGACCCCCGGGGGAAAATAGGGATGTCTCCTACGTTACCCATAATATGTGGAAGTATCGACGTAATTTCATAGAGTCATTCGATCTGAATGCTACATGAAGAACATAAGCCAGATGACGGAACGCGGAGACCTAGGATGTAGAAGATCATAACATGAGCGATTCAGCAGATTTGGATTCCTTTCCTATATATCCACATGTGGTACTTCATCATATGATTCATATAAGATCCATCTGTCTAGAGATCGTCATATACATCTAGAAAGCCGTATGCTTTGGAAGAAGCTTGTACAGTTTGGGAAGGGGTTTTTTGAGAGAAAAGAAGAATCTACTTCAACCGATATGCCCTTAGGCACGGCCATGCATAACATAGAAATCACACGTGGAAGGGGTGGGCAATTAGCTAGAGCAGCAGGTGCTGTAGCGAAACTGATTGCAAAAGAGGGTAAATCGGCCACTTTAAGATTACCATCTGGGGAGGTCCGTTTAGTATCCCAAAACTGCTTAGCAACAGTCGGACAAGTGGGTAATGTTGGGGTGAACCAAAAAAGTTTGGGTAGAGCCGGATCTAAGTGTTGGCTAGGTAAACGCCCCGTAGTAAGAGGGGTAGTTATGAACCCTGTGGACCACCCCCATGGGGGTGGTGAAGGGAAAGCCCCTATTGGTAGAAAAAAACCCACAACCCCTTGGGGTTATCCTGCGCTTGGAAGAAGAACTAGGAAAAGGAAAAAATATAGCGATAGTTTTATTCTTCG
The DNA here is from genome assembly GCA_028641055.1 of Alopecurus myosuroides. Lineage (NCBI taxonomy): Eukaryota > Viridiplantae > Streptophyta > Magnoliopsida > Poales > Poaceae > Alopecurus > Alopecurus myosuroides. The sequence continues at coordinate 1,476,783 of JAPCYS010000008.1, read as the reverse complement.
TCGCCGTAAATAAATACGTAACTAGGAATATGGAAAATTGCAGCATTTTTGGAATTTGCAATAATGCGATGGGCGAACGACGGGAATTGAACCCGCGCATGGTGGATTCACAATCCACTGCCTTGATCCACTTGGCTACATCCGCCCCTTATCCAGCTAAAGGATTTTTCTCCTTTTTTCATTCATCATTATTCTATTTATTTTGACCTCCATACTTCGATCGAGATATTGGACATAGAATGCCACTCTTTAAAAAGGAAAAAAGGAGTAATCAGCTGTGACACGAAAAAAACGAATCCTTTTGTAGCTCATCATTTATTGGCAAAAATAGAAAAGGTAAATATGAGGGAGGAGAAAGAAACAATAGTAACGTGGTCCCGAGCATCTAGCATTCTACCCACAATGGTTGGCCATACAATAGCGATTCATAATGGAAAGGAACATATACCTATTTACATAACAAATCCTATGGTAGGTCGCAAATTGGGGGAATTCGTGCCTACTCGGCATTTCACGAGTTTTGAAAATGCAAGAAAGGATACTAAATCTCGTCGTTAACTGAATTCAGAATCTTTCTATTCTGAATAAACAAAGGATTCAAAATAAAATAAAGGTAGGTGGGGAATAACCTTTTTTATGACAAGTTTCAAACTAGTAAAGTATATCCCTAGGATAAAGAAGAAGAAAAATGGGCTAAGGAAACTCGCAAGGAAAGTTCCAACCGATCGTTTACTTAAGTTTGAGCGAGTTTTCAAAGCACAAAAACGTATAAATATGTCTGTTTTCAAAGCACAAAGAGTTCTTGATGAGATTCGCTGGCGTTACTACGAGGAAACTGTTATGATACTGAACCTCATGCCTTATCGAGCGTCTTATCCCATCTTAAAGTTAGTTTATTCGGCAGCAGCGAATGCTATTCATTATAGGGATTTCGACAAAGCAAATTTATTCATTACTAAAGCCGAAGTCAGTAGGAGTACTATTATGAAAAAATTCAGACCTCGTGCTCGAGGACGTAGTTTTCCCAAAGCATGTGTCATATAACAATTGTACTAAATATAGTAAAGAAATAAAGAAATCTAACTAACCTTTAGATCCATCTAAGATTTCGATTCCCAGTAAAAAAAATATAGATATAGAAAAATATGGGACAAAAAATAAATCCACTCGGTTTCAGACTTGGTACAACCCAAAAACACCATTCCTTTTGGTTCGCACAACCAAAAAATTATTCTGAAGGTCTACAGGAAGATAAAAAAATAAGGGATTGTATCAAGAACTATATACAAAAGAATAGGAAAAAGAGCTCGAATAGAAAACTAGAATCAGACTCAAGTTCCGAAGTAATTACACATAATAGAAAAACGGACTCAGGTTCAAGTTCTGAAGTAATTACACGTATAGAAATTCAAAAAGAAATCGATACGATCCACGTCATAATCCATATTGGGTTCCCCAATTTATTAAAGAAAAAAGGAGCAATCGAAGAATTAGAGAAAGATATACAAAAGGAAATTCACTCTGTAAACCAGAGACTTAATATTTCTATCGAAAAAGTTAAAGAGCCTTATAGACAGCCTAACATTCTTGCAGAATATATAGCTTTCCAATTAAAAAATAGAGTTTCATTCCGAAAGGCAATGAAAAAAGCCATTGAATTAACTAAAAAAGCAGATATAAAGGGAGTCAAAGTCAAAATTGCGGGTCGTCTCGGAGGAAAAGAAATTGCACGTGCCGAATGCATCAAAAAGGGTAGACTTCCCCTCCAAACAATTCGCGCTAAAATTGATTATTGCTGCTATCCAATTCGAACGATCTATGGAGTATTAGGTGTAAAAATTTGGATATTCGTAGACGAAGAATAACTTATCTTATCTTTGCATTTTATCCAGTGAGAGAATAAAAAATAACAAGACACTTTTTTTCCTGAAATCCCTGAAAAAAAGAATAAATTCTACCTCTTTCTATAAGATTTAATGAAAATTGATAAATCATTTAATATAATTGCTATGCTTAGTGTGCGACTCGTTATTTTTTTTTTTAAGAAAAAACTTAGTAATTATAGAAAATTAACTACTAACCAACCTATTGCTTCGTATTGTCGATATCCTAACTGAGAAACAGTCACTATATGAATAAACACCTCTATTATAAATGAATAGATGTATCATATAGTTGTAGCAACTTTTTTTAAAAAAGAAATGAGATTCTAGGTTGTGAAGCAAAACTAAAGGGGTGTGGATAAAGGGAGGGATGATAGAAAGAAGGAAGAAGAATGAAGTAAGATATAGGATTCCAATATGTATGGTCTATGAATTGTATCAAAAAAAGCAATGTGATAAAGCATCAATATAATAAAACTAATAAAGAATTAGAAATCGTAACTTTAAATAAGAACTATAAATTTAAAGCAAAAATAAGAATAAAGAGCCGACCGGATTAAGAAAACTGAGAAAATTAACTCGGAAAGAATTTTTTTGAAGCTCCATTGTGGAATTCAGACCTAACCATTCACGGAGAAGCAGTGGGAACGACGGAACCCATGATTCGATAGGATTTTATTGAAAAGAATCCTAATACTTCATTGGGTGGGATGGCGGAGCAAACCAAAAAAATTGTCTTATTTGGTAAGGTTATAAATTAACAAATAAGACAGGAAAGAGTAAATATTCGCCCGCGAAATCCTTATTGAATAAGAATACTTTACCTTTATTCAATAAGAGTAAAAAGTAAAAAAACCTAACTTTTTCTATTATCTATTAATGTGTATCTATCCCTAATATTTTGGAAAATTTTTGGAATATTATGGAATTAGATAAATTTGCACTTTATCATTTCATTCGCGAGGAGCTGGATGAGAAGAAACTCTCATGTCCAGTTTTGCAGTAGAGATGGAACTAAGAAAGAACCATCGACTATAACCCGAAAAGAACCAGATTTCGCAAACAACATCGAGGAAGAATGAAAGGAAAATCCTGCCGAGGCAATCGTATTTGTTTTGGTAGATATGCTCTTCAAGCACTGGAACCTGCTTGGATCACGGCGAGACAGATAGAAGCAGGACGAAGAGCAATAACACGATATGCACGTCGTGGTGGAAAAATATGGGTACGTCTATTTCCTGACAAACCGGTTACACTAAGACCCACGGAAACACGTATGGGCTCAGGAAAGGGGTCCCCCGAATATTGGGTAGCCGTTGTTAAACCAGGTCGTATACTTTATGAAATGGGGGGAGTATCCGAAACTGTAGCTAGAGCAGCTATCTCCATAGCTGCCAGTAAAATGCCAATACGAAGTCAATTTATTCGATTAGAAATATAGAACCCTCTAAAACTAAAGGGTATTGAAGCTAAAAAAAAAGTCCTGTTTTTCTTTCTGAAAAGACAATATTTCTTTCATCCTTATTGCATTGAAATAACAAATTGAAATCAAAATAATATGATTCAACCTCAGACCCTTTTAAATGTAGCAGATAATAGTGGAGCTCGAAAATTGATGTGTATTCGAGTCATAGGAGCTGCTGGTAATCAACGATATGCTCGTATTGGTGATGTTATTGTTGCTGTAATCAAAGACGCATTGCCGCAAATGCCCCTAGAAAGATCCGAAGTAATCCGAGCTGTAATTGTACGTACATGTAAAGAGTTCAAATGTGAAGACGGTATAATAATCCGATATGATGACAATGCAGCGGTTATAATTGATCAAAAAGGAAATCCAAAAGGAACTCGAGTTTTTGGCGCGATTGCCGAGGAATTGAGAGAATTGAATTTTACCAAAATAGTTTCATTAGCTCCTGAAGTATTATAAATACTAATAGGTAAAATTTAGATCAAAGAATAAATTTAGTAGATTGTGTTTTACGTATATGTTTTAAAATCAAAAATGAAAAGAAAAAAAAAAAAAAGAAAACATGTTGATTATAGAAAAATTTGGAGGAACCTAGAATTAGAGTCTTATGGGCAAGGACACTATTGCTGATTTACTAACCTCTATAAGAAACGCGGACATGAATAAAAAAGGAACAGTTCGAGTAATATCTACAAATATTACCGAAAACATTGTTAAAATACTTCTACGAGAGGGTTTTATTGAAAGTGTTCGGAAACATCAGGAACGTAACAGATATTTCTTGGTTTCAACTTTGCGACATCAAAAGAGAAAGACTAGAAAAGGAATATATAGAACAAGAACTTTTTTAAAGCGTATAAGCCGACCCGGTTTACGAATTTATACCAACTATCAAGGAATTCCTAAAGTTTTGGGTGGAATGGGAATTGCTATTCTTTCTACTTCTCGAGGGATAATGACGGATCGAGAGGCTCGACTAAACAGAATTGGAGGAGAAGTATTATGTTATATATGGTAATCGCCGTGCCTATAGTGCTCGAATTCTATCTCGACCTTCCTATGAATTCTATCTCGACCTTCCTATTTTGAAAAAAAAAATGGAAAAATAGGAGAATAAAAATGACAGAAAAAAAAAATGGGAGAGAAAAAAAAAACCCGAGAGAAGCAAAAGTCACTTTCGAAGGTTTAGTTACGGAAGCCCTACCCAACGGAATGTTCCGCGTTCGGCTAGAGAATGATACCATCATCCTGGGCTATATTTCAGGAAAGATCCGTTCTAGTTCTATACGAATACTGATGGGGGATAGGGTAAAAATTGAAGTAAGTCGTTATGATTCAAGCAAGGGACGTATAATTTATAGACTTCCCCATAAAGATTCGAAGCGTATCGAAGACTCAAAGGGTATCGAAGATTTGAAGGATAGCGAAGATTTGAAGGATACCACAGATTCAAAGGATTAGGTTTTCTTTTTTTCTAGGGTAAAAAATTGAAGTTCAAAAATTAAAGCGAAGAGACTTATTTTTTCAAAAAGATTAGATTCATAGTTTAAGAAAGGATACGGAAATATGAAAATAAGAGCTTCCGTTCGTAAAATTTGTACAAAATGTCGACTGATTCGTAGGCGTGGGCGAATTAGAGTCATTTGCTCTAATCCGAAGCATAAACAAAGACAGGGGTAATCTTTCGAAAAAGAACTTTACTTTCTAAAAATGAAAAAAGTACCCGCGGAAATGTTCAAATTACAAATAAAATAATTTTAAATAATTAAAGTAAAGGGTATTTTTACCCTGAATACGGATATCTTTGTATCTTTTTTTCTTTTTGTTATTTCTAACTCATATTTATGAGATAATAAAATATGGCAAAAGCTATACCAAAAATTGGTTCACGTAAGAAAGCGCGTATTGGTTTACGTAGGAATGCACGTTTTAGTTTACGGAAGAGTGCACGTAGAATAACAAAAGGTGTTATTCATGTTCAAGCTAGTTTCAACAATACCATTATAACTGTTACAGACCCGCAAGGTCGGGTGGTTTTCTGGTCCTCTGCGGGTACTTGTGGATTCAAAAGCTCAAGAAAAGCATCACCCTATGCTGGTCAAAGAACAGCAGTAGATGCTATTCGTACAGTAGGTTTGCAACGAGCAGAAGTTATGGTAAAGGGCGCTGGTAGTGGAAGAGATGCCGCATTACGAGCCATTGCTAAAAGCGGTGTGCGATTAAGCTGTATACGGGATGTAACACCTATGCCGCATAATGGATGTCGAGCCTAAAAAAAGACGTCTGTAAAAGAATTAATCTGCTTTCAAGAGAAATAAACGATTCAATGATCAAATAATAATACTAGTCTATTATGGTTCGAGAGGAGGTAGCAGGATCCACTCAAACACTACAGTGGAAATGTGTTGAATCAAGAGTAGATAGTAAGCGTCTTTATTATGGTCGTTTCATTCTGTCACCGCTTAGGAAAGGGCAAGCGGACACCGTCGGTATTGCCTTGCGAAGAGCTTTACTTGGAGAAATAGAAGGAACATGTATCACACGCGCAAAATTTGGGAGCGTGCCGCACGAATATTCTACAATAGCCGGTATTGAAGAATCCGTACAAGAAATTTTACTAAATTTGAAAGAAATTGTATTGAGAAGTAATCTCTATGGAGTTAGAGACGCATCAATTTGCGTCAAAGGTCCTAGATATATAACTGCTCAAGATATAATCTTACCACCTTCCATAGAAATCGTTGATACGTCACAACCTATAGCTAACTTGACAGAGCCCATTGATTTTTGTATTGAGTTACAGATAAAGAGAGATCGTGGATATCAGACAGAACTCAGAAACAACTATCAAGATGGAAGTTATCCTATAGATGCTGTATCCATGCCTGTTCGAAATGTGAATTATAGTATTTTTTCTTGTGGAAATGGAAATGAAAAACACGAGATACTTTTTCTAGAAATATGGACTAATGGAAGTTTAACCCCTAAGGAAGCGCTTTATGAGGCCTCTCGTAATTTGATTGATTTATTTCTTCCTTTTCTACACGCGGAGGAAGAGGGCACTAGTTTCGAAGAAAATAAAAACAGGTTTACTCCAACCCTTTTTACTTTTCAAAAAGATTAACTAATCTAAATCTAAAGAAAAACAAAAAAGGAATTCCATTGAATTGTATTTTTATTGATCAATTAGAATTGCCTTCTAGAACGTATAATTGTCTCAAAAGGGCCAATATACATACACTATTGGACCTTTTGAGTAAGACTGAAGAAGATCTTATGAGAATTGACAGTTTTCGTATGGAAGATAGAAAAAAGATCTGGGACACTCTAGAGAAGTATCTCCCAATTGATTTATTTAAGAATAAGCTCGTTTTAAATCCATTGCAATTTTTTATTCTTCTTCCTTCTTCTTTTTCGAGTTAGAATAAAAAGAAAAAAGAAAACAATTTTGCATCTTTGGCACAATCTATATTTTCGCGAAATGGATCATAATAAAATGGATTTTAGGTATCTAGGGAAGATTCACTTGGAAGTAACTATTTCCTAGATACCTATGCGCGGTACTTCACGGTTGAATGAATCAAAAAATAACTAAAAAAGGCCTAAAGTTAAAGATTTATCAATGGGTAATGTTGCTCCAATACCTAACCAAAGAGCTACTGCAGTACCGATTAAAAAAACGGTCGTAGCTACTGGGCGGCGAAAGGGGTTTTGGAATTTATTGACATTCTAGAAAGGGTACTGTCAATAAGCCTGTTGGCACAGAAACCATTAAGAGAACGCCCAATAACTTATTGGGTACCGTACGGAGTATTTGAAATACGGGAAAGAAGTACCACTCAGGTAATATTTCCAAAGGAGTTGCAAATGGATCCGCCGGTTCACCAATCATGGATGGCTCGAGAACCGCTAAACCTACATTACATGCAATAGTACCTAGAATTACTACTGGAAAAATATATAAAAGATCGTTGGGCCATGCGGGTTCCCCGTAATAATTATGTCCCATCCCTTTAGCTAATTTAGCTCTTAATACAGGATCATTTAAGTCTGGTTTCTTTGTTATTGGGATAGGTGAACTCTTTAGGATCCATCCCCCAAAGGAACCGGACATGAGAATTTATCATCATCCGGCTCGAGCAAGAATGAAAGAAATAAGACCGCGGAAGATCCATAATAGAATTATGGTATATAATGACTCAATGACTCTAGGCAAGAAAAGCTTGATCAGATTCTCTTTTCCGAAGTTGGACCTACAACTACTCATTGAAAAGAATCCTATTCTTATGGGTAAATGCTCAATATCCAAGTGGGCTTACAAATTTGATCATGATCAATTGCTTTCTGGATTGTCTCATGTCTCTTGATTAGTTGGTGTTTATCCCCTCAATATCGCAAGTTTCTTACCTCCAAACAAAATATTTACTTGTTACTAATAAAAAAATCAAAAAGTTTAGCCTACATTCTTCCTTAGATCCCCTTTTTTACTCCGATAGTATTGCGGATCACAATCGATGCAAAGAAAATGAATGCATTTCCATACTATAATAAAAAAGGGTAAGTGGAATATTGGATCATGTCACATGACTTATTCCATTTTTACTCTATGGGATCTTACGGAGCCTGTTCATGGATGACATGGTTGGGGTATGATCATAGAAAATTCTCCTCAAGTGAACCAGCCTATCCTTACTAGGTAGGAGACTTACGTGTTGATTGGATGCGGAGACACTTTTGCTTGTGAATTCTAATGTGGCAGATCCAATTCTTTATCTGCATGGCCAAATCAATAATTCAAGTCACACACTCCCATAATCCGCCTTTTTTTATTTCGTAAAATTAACTTCAACTATGTTGTATTGTATCAAAATACTTCGGAGTTGAAAAGAAGTATCCAAATGACATGGGTTATTGTAAAATAACACATGTTTGTAGCAATGAAATATCACAACCTACCCTATATGATATATGAGAATTCTAATTCTTTATGATATGTCTTCCCTATAAAGGACCCGAAATACCTTGCTTACGTATCATTAGAAAGTGCATTAACATAAATACGGCAGTAAGCAGAGGCAGTACAAAGGTATGTAAACTATAAAAACGAGTCAAAGTGGATTGACCTACACTAGCACTTCCACGTAATAACTCCACTAAAGGCGATCCTATTACCGGAATGGCATCAGGTACACCTGTCACAATTTTGACTGCCCAATAACCAATTTGATCCCAAGGCAAAGAATAACCAGTTACACCAAATGATGCAGTTAAAACAGCCAAAACCACGCCTGTGACCCAAGTTAATTCGCGAGGTTTTTTAAATCCACCTGTGAGATACACACGAAATACATGCAGGATCATCATTAGAACCATCATACTTGCTGACCATCGATGAACTGATCGGATTAACCAACCAAAGTTGGCCTCGGTCATTATGTATTGAACCGAGGAAAAAGCCTCTGTAACGGTTGGGCGGTAGTAAAAAGTCATAGCAAAACCAGTAGCGACTTGTACTAGAAAACAAGTAAGTGTAATTCCCCCTAAACAATAAAATATGTTGACATGGGGAGGAACATATTTACTAGTTATATCATCTGCAATTGCCTGAATCTCAAGTCGTTCCTCAAACCAATCATATACTTTATTGAGATAGGTAACTAACCCAAGTCCCCCTCTAAGAGCCGTATATGAAAATTTCATCTCGTACGGCTCAAGCAGAAACACACAAATTTTCAACGAATATTAGAAAAAAGTTTCAAAACTTCATCAACCACAGGATTCGGTCGATTCGCCTTGAAGATATGAAATAAGAAAAATTCGGAATATAATATATTCTTTTCTTTGTGATGAGAATGCCAAAAATATCAAGTTGGCTCATCTGTCTTTCTTCCTTTCCCTTATGGCGGTCATTAGAGGCCTCTTGACTTTTCTCTTCCCTATTTTGGATTTGTTTTTTTTTTGTGCGTAATCGTAATTATAGAAATTATCTTGTTGCGATCCTATGAATCAGTTCAATTTAAACCTTAGATTCATACTAGAACCACGATGATTGAGTCTCAAGCTAAACAAAAGGCAAGGTTCTTCGAATAAGAACCACTTGATAATCATTTAGTGAATCAGTGTAATGATTCGACAAAATCGAGAGAAAAAAGTTGTCTTTTGGGCAAACAAAATAGGAAGGAAGAAAATTTCTTTTTTATTTTTATTTAAAAACTACTTGAATTTTTCAGTCTGGTTGCGAGGTCTTAATAGTGAGTATGAATCATAGTTCCTTTTTTTTTTTGATCCGCTCTATCTATTTCGTGTTCCAGATACTAGAATAAATATCTGACGAATTTAGACTTGATAGAGATAATAGGCCCTTTCTATGTATTATCAATAGGATCAATTCTAACAAGTCACACACTCATATTCCAGAGATACCGAAACAAAAAAATTCCGCGGTCGAACTACCATAATGTCTAGAAATGTAGAGCTTAAACTAGAAAGGCTTTTTTAGATGGAAAAACTATGACTTCCTGGTTTTAGTTAGTAGACCTAATTGGTTAAAATTCCGTCTAGTAAAACAGAAGAATTATAAATTTCTAAAATGATAGACAGGAATATAGCGAATAAAGCCATTGCGACCCCCATAAAAGGAGTAGTTCCCCAACCCGGAGCTACTTTCCCATATTCCGAATTCAAGGGTTTCAATAAACTACCTGCACCAGTTCGTTTTGGCCTAGGTTTAGAACTATCTTCAACGGTTTGTGTAGCCATAAATTCTATTTAATCATTGGTGTTGACTTTGTATACTATTCCGTTGTAGTTGTAAATACACGATCTTTTCGTAGATCCATTGTAATCTTGAATTCTATAAAAATGGAAACAGCAACTTTAGTCGCCATCTCCATATCTGGTTTACTTGTAAGCTTTACTGGGTATGCCTTATATACCGCGTTTGGGCAACCCTCTCAACAATTAAGAGATCCATTCGAAGAACACGGGGACTAATTGAAGTAAGAAGTCGACCCATCTGGGAGACTTCTTACTTCAATGAAATTATTTTATTCTTTTAGTTGGAGTTGGTGGAACCTTAGGTGGTTCTCGGAAGAAGATAGCGAAAAAAATTATCCCTAAAGTAGAAACTAAAGGAACGTATAAACCAATGCTTCCATAGATTCGATCGTGGTTTATTTACAATTATAACTTCCACACCTATTCATTTGTCATTTGGGAGAATTTCCCATATAAAGAAAGAAAAAGAGTCAAAGAAAGGATGGGAGCTGTTTCCCAGGTCAAATCAAAAAGAGAGGTCAAAGATACCATAACAATGTGTATCAGACTGCCTGTTTCCTTGTAGTTGGATCTCCCACTTTTTGGAATGTTCCAAATTCCACTTGAGCATCCAAATCTGGATCAATACCAGCAAAAACATCTCGGAACAAGGTTCTAGCGCCATGCCAAATGTGTCCGAAAAAGAAGAGCAAAGCAAAGGTAGCATGACCAAAAGTGAACCAACCCCTTGGACTGCTGCGAAAAACACCATCTGATTTCAAAGTAGCCCGATCTAATTCAAAAATTTCCCCTAATTGAGAACGTCTCGCATATTTTTTTACAGTAGCAGGATCAGAATAACTTACTCCATTAAGTTCGCCACCATAGAACTCCACCGTTACGCCTACTTGTTCAACACTATATTTGGATTCTGCTCTTCTAAAAGGAACGTCCGCTCTCACAATTCCCTCTTCATCTACCAAAACAACCGGAAATGTTTCAAAAAGTAGGCATACGACGTACAAAAAGCTCACGTCCTTCTTTATCTCTAAAGACAGGATGTCCTAACCATCCAACAGCTATTCCATCCCCATTGTCCATTGAGCCTGCTCTGAATAATCCCCCTTTTGCTGGATTATTACCAATATATAATCATAAAAGGCTAATTTTTCGGGAATTTTAGACCAAGCTTCTGATAAACTAAGATTTTCAGCTAAACCATTGCTAACTCTTCGATATTTCTTGCTGAAAGTATCCCTGATCCCACTGATAACGAGTAGGTCCAAATAATTCGATTGGGGTCGTTGCTGACCCACCACATAGTTCCAGCAACTACGAAAGCTGCTGCAAAACAGCAGCGATGGAAAGTACAGTTTCAATATTGCCCATGCGTAATCCTTTGTATAGACGTTGAGGCGGACGGACACTAAGATGGAATAAGCCCGCTAATATACCTAATGTACCCGCAGCAATATGATGAGAAGCTATTCCCCCGGAACAAAAGGATCAAACCTTCTGCACCATGCTGGATTTACAGCTTGTACTTTCCAGTTAGTCCATAAGGATCGGATACCCATATCCCAGGACCATACAAACCCGTTACATGAAATGCGCCAAAGCCAAAGCAAGCCACCCCTGCAAGAAATAAATGAATTCCAAAGATGGGTAAATCCAAAGAGGGTTTTCCCGTCCGCATCAGAGAATATTTCTAGGTCCCAATATACCCAATGCCAGATCGCTGCCAAGAAACACAAGCCAGAAAACACAATATGCGCACCTGCCACACCTTCATAACTCCAAATACCCGGATTTGTTACAGTTCCTCCTGAAATACTCCAACCACCCCACGAATCCGTTATTCCTAAACGAGTCATGAAGGGAATGACGAACATACCTTGTCTCCACATTGGATCCAGAACAGGATCAGAGGGATCAAACTGCTAATTCGTATAAAGCCATCGAGCCAGCCCAACCAGAAACTAGAGCTGTGTGCATTATATGCACCGCAAGTAATCGACCCGGATCATTCAATACGGTATGAACACGATACCAAGGCAAACCCATGGAAATACCCCTTTAGGAAAGAAAATAGACACGATGTCGCTTTATTTTATCGCATTGGAAAAGACTATCCATATCCTATGTACCTAACCCTTCTAGGGGATTCTGTGTCAGAAATCGTGAATATTTATTTCATTCCATTAAAAATAAGAAGCCCATTCTGTTCATAAAAAGAAAGAGCAGATCTATTCTATACTCGATAAGTGCCAATATGCAATGGGTAACTTGTCCAATTTGGAAAAAACGAAGAATGATCCCTACCCCTCTTTTGTTTATCATTCGAATCGCCTATTCCCTTTTTTTTTTTTAATCCGTCTTACTTTCTTTATATGTATAATCTTTCAATCTATATATTATTTCAATCTACGTATTAATATAATCTATACTATTCATATTAATGAATCTATAGTATTCATATAGAATAAGAATAAAAAATGAAGACAATAAACTTCGGATTCTTTCTTTCTCTTCCATTCTTACGTTTCCATATTAAAGTGTAGTTTTCTTACTTAAATTTAATAATATTAATCTAATAGCCCATTGGTGTTCCAAAAGTACCTTACCGGATTCCCGAGATGAAGAAGCGACTTGGGTTGACTTATACAATGTTATGTATCGAGAAAGGACACTTTTTTTAGGTCAAGAGATTCGTTGCGAGATCACGAATCATATTACGGGTCATGGTATATCTCAGTATAGAAGATGGAATTAGTGATATTTTTTTGTTTATAAACTCCCCAGGCGGGTGGCTAATCTCAGGAATGGCGATTTTTGATACGATGCAACGGTGACACCAGATATATATACAATATGCCTCGGAATAGCTGCGTCCATGGCGTCCTTCATTCTGCTTGGAGGAGAACCCACCAAGCGTAGCATTCCCTCATGCGAGGATTATGCTTCACCAACCTGCTAGTGCTTATTATCGGGCAAGGACACCAGAATTTTTACTAGAAGTAGAAGAGTTACACAAAGTTCGCGAAATGATCACAAGGGTTTATGCACTAAGAACAGGCAAACCTTTTTGGGTTGTATCCGAAGACATGGAAAGGGATGTTTTATGTCAGCAGAGAAGCCAAGCTTATGGGCTTGTCGATATTGTAGGGGATGAAATGATTGACGACCACTGCGATACTGATCCAGTCTGGTTTCCAGAAATGTTTAAGGATTGGTAGTGTCCGGATTTCTTGTAAAGTTATTTCAGACCCAAATTCGGGTTTTCTTCGATTTAATATAAAATAGAAATCGAAAGACTTCATGATGATCAATAAAATCATTAGGTTAAGATGGATCTAAACCAATCCATTTTTTTCTATACACATACAATATGCCGACGGTTAAACAACTTATTAGAAACGCAAGACAGCCAATACGAAATGCTAGAAAAACGGCCGCGCTTAAAGGATGCCCTCAGCGTCGAGGAACATGTGCTAGGGTGTATGTGCGACTCGTTCAGATCATGACTTCAAACAAATAAAAAAAATTTGGAAGTATCCATGATTACTACCAAATAAATAGGATATAGCTTTTCTATCCTGGATTTCTATGGTATATTGAATTTCTGGTTTCCTTTGATGCAAATCCAATTATCTAAGTTGGAAATTAAGAAGCAATTCCTCCATTGGTAGCAAATGGTTATCCATTAAGCGGAGGAAATAGTAATAAAAAGAAAAAGGCTTATGCTCCTTTATCTTAAAAGAACGGACTAACAGGGTCAGCTACTTAGCCAACTTTCATAATTAAATACCGTCACTGTATGGATAACTCTTATTGTGAAAGAGCTATTTACTCATAATGGATAGGTAGAGCCAAAGAATGTGAACTATACAAGTTCACAATACCTTTTGATGAAAGAAAGAGCTCCGGTGTATAGAGAGGGCCTTACCGTTTAAAAGGGAACCATAGAAACGATGGAACCCACTATTTTTTTTAGTATCGTTAGAATTTATTTGTTATTTAGCATAGAAATAACTGAACAGAGTGGAATAAAAAATCGTGGTTGGGAAGGTTACTATAGCAAAAGCCATTGGAATTCATATTTATATATCGGAATAATTAGTTTTGTTATTAATGGAAAAAAGATGGCTAAAAGAAGATAAATAATTAGTTATTCATTAAGGTTAATTTGATTCAATGACCAGAGTTCCGCGAGGATATATAGCCCGGAGACGACGAACAAAAATGCGTTCATTTGCCTCAAACTTTAGAGGGGCTCATTTAAGACTTAATCGAATGATTACCCAACAGGTAAAAAGAGCTTTTGTTTCCTCTCATCGAGATAGAGGTAGGCAAAAGAGGGATTTTCGTCGTTTGTGGATCACTCGGATAAACGCAGCAACGCGGATATATAAAGTATTCGATAGTTATAGTAAATTAATACACAACCTGTACAAGAAAAAATTGATTCTTAATCGTAAAATGCTTGCACAAGTAGCTGTATCAAATCCAAATAATCTTTACACGATTTCAAATAAAATAAGGATCATCAATTAAAGGGATAAATTAAAGTAATATACTGGAATAATAAAAACTAAATTCCCGGAGAGGGAACTCCGGGAAGATACAATAAATTAAGATTAAGTGGTAGGAATCAACTAGCTGGATTACGTTCTTTATAATATATATAGGTCTGGCCCTTTCGAATAAAACATCAACAATCGGAACTTAAGTTCCGATTGTTGTTTCTTAAATTTCGGTTGTAGTTTCTTAAGTTTCGATTGGAATTGTACTTTTCTGTTAATTGAGGAATATGTCTATTTTTTCTGGGTCTAGAACCCGTAATTATGGAAATTGACTGGGCTTGAAATTGCTTTTCGTTCTCATAGTTACGAAACGGTAAGGAAGATAAAATACGAGCCTGTTTTATAGCAAGAGTAATTAATCGTTGTTGTTTCAAGGTTAATCTATTTATTCATCTAGATAATATTTTTCCTTGTTCACTAATAAATCTATTAATTAAACTAATGTTTCTATAATCAATTCGATCTCCTGGGACAATCCGAGGACGCCGACGAAAAGGTTGTTTAGATTTACGAAAAGGTTGTTTGAATTTACGAAAAGTTTGCTTGGATTTACGAAAGGTTTGCTTGGATTTATTAAAAGTTTGCTTGGATTTACGAAAGGGTTGCTTAGATTTAAGAAAAGGTTGTTTAGATGTATACATTATTTTTTCCTTATTTAAAATTTTAAAATTGAAAAAAAAGTTCATTTCTTTATTTTATTAATTTAGGATCCAATGGTCTTTCTTTGATACATATATTAATTTAATTCATATTATAGTATATGAATAACCTCTATACATATGAAATAATATCTACCGAAAATCAGATGAGTTGATTTGTATTTTATACTATTGTTTTTTTATTTATATATTAAATAGGAAGTTCTTACTCTTTTTGTTCTTTGTAAAAATAGAACACACGATGTAACTATTTCTTTATTTCGTGATGAGTCGTATGCTTGCGACAATAACGGCAAATTTTTTTGAATTCTAATTGTCCGGGTGTATTGTGGCGATTCTTTTGAGTACTATATCTAGAAATCCCCGTCGATTCCTCATTGGCACCTTTTCGAACACAACTGATGCATTCCAAAATAACTCTGATTCTAACATCTTTCCCCTTGGCCATGAACCTCTTTTTCTTTTTGGATTGACTTAACTTAATTCTTTTATTCTTCTATTTTGAATCCGAAGAAGAAGAATAAAATCCATTAGAATAAATTATTTATTATTCTTAAATTCAGTAATAAAAAATAAAGAAATAATTAAATCATACAATCCTTTTCGAATTAGCAAAGATTTTGCTTCGAAATCCTTTCATTTAATTAGCCAGCCCAGCCTTTTTCTATGCTCTTATTTCTGAGGCCTGGTTTAGCTTGGATACCACTTTAAATTGAATTTCCTTTTTCCAAAATAGAATTTATCAAATTTTTAATGACTCTGAGGTTCACCTCAATCCATCTTTTCTTTCTTTTTCCTTCCGATACCAATAAAAGGATTGAAAAAGGTCAAATTTTGTCATGTCACAAAGAATTCTATTCCTCGTATAACAATAACTAGAATTTAAAAAAAGGGAATGACAAAGCATCTGGAAATAAACGATTAATTTCTATCAATAAACCTGCTAAAGCACCAAACCATAGAGTACTTAGCACGGGTGCTACAGAGAGATATGTTTTTATATCCCGCATTGAAAATCCTCCTTGTTGGAATACATATATGATCAGAAACTCTTGCCCAAGATTGTTATGCTATATATAAAATGAACCATATAGACGAAATTAACCTATCCCTAAAAAAGAAAAAGATGACTCCTTCTTCCTATATATTACCAAGGGAAAGTAATCTTTCTTTTATAGGCGAAATTATATTGGATTTTAGATGTATATAATTCCTTAATTATATGAGACCAAAAAGAAGAAATGACAGGATATGAGACCAAAAAGAAGAAATGACAGGAGGGTTCTATAATAGATAGAGAAATAAGAAGAAAATTATGATGTGGAAAAGAAGACAGGAATTGTGTACAATGGCATTGTACAACAATTTGGAAAAGGGATGTAGCGCAGCTTGGTAGCGCGTTTGTTTTGGGTACAAAATGTCACAGGTTCAAATCCTGTCATCCCTACCTATTACTTCATTTCTTCTTTATGGGTAGTAGAAAAGAGGTCGATTAAAGTAAAGTGGGTATAACTTGAATTTGTGGAAACTATAACGTACGTGAGATACGTTAGGAATAGAAAAATATTTTCTTTTTGAATGAATGAAAGCGCTCTTAGTTCAGTTTGGTAGAACGCGGGTCTCCAAAACCCGATGTCGTAGGTTCAAATCCTACAGAGCGTGATTGTATCTATCTTATGTCGAAGCAGAGTAAAATAACTTAACAAAACAAAGTTGAATTGCAAATCGAATTTGACCTCCTCTCTGGTCTGGAGGACGTCAATAAAAAAAATTACTCAATCAAAGATCCAACTGATCTCCACGCCTGTATTGCAAATATGCAGTCACGAATAATCCCGCTAAAGTAATAGGAATTAGGCCTAAGACGATTCCAAATAGAAAAACTTCAATCATTTCGATTTGTTCGAGGGGATAAAAAAAGAGGTATGTCGTGGTATAATCACGGCAGACGTTACCGGGGGTAACTTATCTTGGGGCAAGACGACACTGGTGTTTGGGAGAGAGTTTAGCTCAGAGGAAAACATGATGATGTACGATCTGGTAGCCGGCAACCCAATCGCCGAGTCTCCGATCTCGATATATTAATCTCAACTCTCGTGTTACACTGGATACTCGATACCTAGCGATATTGCTCGAACTCTTGGCCCTTGAACTTAACCTAGGGGCCGGCTTATAAAGCATCCGGATCCCTGGCCTGTTCTCCAAGGCGTACTCTGAGTCCTACCCGGACACTACTTACAAAACCCTAAACTTCCTTATCGGAACCCACAATCCGGGTTACCAGGCCTACGATTTTGGGCCTTCTAGAAGCTCCTTTATCCTTAGCCGGATCTTTGCGCAGCGTCCTTTGGGCCGAGTTACACCTTGGCGTTGGGCTACCGGGTTATCATCCCTCCATCAGTAGTCCCCAGAATATCTTGGGCTTCACAGGATCCTCCTTGAAGCGCTCTCTATTCCCTGCAAAAATATCAAACGTACAAGTCCATAGAGGCCGGGTTAAGGTGCTTTGATAAACAGCTAGGCCTAACTCCAAGGTGGCCATATAATAACCCGGCTTTCTCTAGGTCCTTCTTTACTTTTTCCGGGTCAACGCCCTGATAAGAATGTCAAAGATCAGGCTTACTTTACTCGATAACTGATCCTGATATCGCGGAGAAGATCTCCTCCTTATCTCTGTCCGGATATCTCGTCCAGCACTTAAAGCATATCTCACCAAATCCAGGCAGGTATCCGTTATTCCAAAATTTCCGGCTCCCGCCCGTTGGACTAGGTTTATCCGCCCGCACCTTATAAATAGGTGCCCAGGAGATAACCTAACCCTCCAACGGTTCATTCCAGCTCCTCCTCTTTCCTCATCTCTCGTGCTTGCGCAACACCACCACGAGAACCTCAAGCCCCCTGCCGGAGCAAAACCGCCACCGGCTACGTTCATCTTCGAGCCGCTCCGCGCCGCCGCCGAGCTCCGCCGCCACACCCTCGTCTGGCCCGCCGGGAGTTGCGAAGGGACATTTAGGCTGCGCTATTCGCCGCCGGCGCGTGCTACTCCAATCCCCTTCAGTAAGTTCCTTGTATCCATCAATTCAACCTTGCAATTTCTCGATTTACTCTAGATTGGATCTAGGTCAACCCGCGGGCAATTTTTCTTGTCGCGCCGGATTAGGTCGCTTAGATGCTTGCTAATTCCTCCAATAGCTTGATTGACGGTCACACACCACTCTCCTATCATCATTAATCATTAATTTCTCCGTAGAATCGCCCGCAAGTTTTCCAATCTAGATCCATTTCGTCCCAATTTTCTGCGCATGTCATTGACACCCAGAAAATCCTCTTCTTCCGGCTCTTTTGCTTGCAGTAGATACATGGGCAATCATCCGTCTTCCTCAAACACGTTTGAATACGTAAGTACCCCATAGTTTGTATAATGATGCTTGATACCCGGATAACTTGTAACCTTGCCTTCTAGAGTAATACCCGGATAATTCTCGATACCACTCGCAAATACTCGGATAGCTCATGGTTTCCGAGTCTTACTTCTTGCACCTTTTTGCCTTGTGTTTTGCAGGTTGATCCCATGGCTCCCAAAAGGCAAAGGAAGCAGCCAGCCAAGGCCAAGACCTCCAACTCCATATCCGCCAACTGGGCGCGATCCACGGTCACGAAGGCTAAGTTAGAAGAGCTGGCCGAATTAGGGATTCTCCCTTCTCAAAAAGATATCCATTGGAGGGTGCCGGGTGATGAGACCCGGCCCACGCCTGCCGACGACGAGGTAATCTGCTTCGCCGAACACGTGACCCGGGGGTTCCGTCCTCCGGGTCACCCCTTCTTTCGAGATGTTCTGAGCCACTATGGCCTCCGGGTATTTGACATACGGCCTAACTCTATGTTGAATATTACCCATTTCATTGTTTTATCCGAGTCATACTTGTGCACTCCGCCAAGTTTGGCTCTCTTTATCGAACTCTTTCAGTGCAAGCCGTGCCGCGAAAGCGGTGACGGAGCACTTCTCACTTGCGGCGGGGTATCCATCCAACGCCGTAAGAACTCACCAATGCCAACCCTTAATTTGAATTCCCACGTTAAGCACTGGAAATTATCCTTCTTTTACTGCCACGACACCTCCCCACCCGGCGAGAAGAAACTGCCGGGTTACTCGGAGGGCCTCCTCGACATTTCCGAGAAATTCAACGCTTTCGCCCCTGACTCGGACAGGGAGGCAATCCAGCCCCTTCTCTCGAAAATATCTGTCTTATCCGCCCAAGGTCTCCTTGGGCTCAATCTGGTCAAGACATGGGTGGATTTCCGGATCCAACCTAACTCTATCCGCACTAAGCTGATGTGCGATTACTCAGGGCATACCACGGACGCGCTCCGGTATTCCTCCAAGAACTATCCAGCCGGCGACACCAACAAAACCATCAAGGGCTTCTTGACGGAAAAGTTGGAAGTGATCAAGAACATCGCCGGGTTGCCGCCATTCACCCGGGAAAATCCGGCCCCAGCGGTAAGACCCGATACGTGTAACCTTATTCACACGCCTTTGACTTGATACAACTACCGATTCTCACCTTCCTGTTTTTATCTCAGGATGATGACGCTTTCTAGAGTGTTGAAACCTCTCCTACTACCGGAGACCCGGAAGAAGAAGACGAGCCGGCTGACAATGATGAGGGTATTTATCCGAATCTTGTGTCATCTTTACTTGCATAAATTTCCTCTCATTTAACTTTTTCCATCGATACATACTCGGCTTGCAGGGCTGGAGGACGAAGACGAGAAGGATGAGGAGGACCCGGAGGCCACCGAGTCCGATCAAGAAATAACAGTCGGGCCAAGAGGAAAGCCAGAGGAGTGGTGTCCAAGGTTCCTTATTCCACCATGTCTTCCGAACCCTACTCTTTTGATAACATGCACAGACTTAACCAACAACTATCCAACTCATTGCACTTGAAGGACTCTCTCCCGACCAAGCGTAGGGTGACCCGGAGTTCACCGGGCGATGATCCCCTAAACCCGGGTATGTCCACCTCGCCAAACCGCCGGGCCGGTACTCCTCCTCCTCGCCCCTCCAAATCTCGTCAGCGTCACCCCTCCCCCAACCATCCTTTGGCCGGGCAGCTCAGGGTTCCGCTATCAGCTCCTATGACAATCTCATCGGCTTCCAGCAGTGAACTCCTGCCGGATTACGCTGTGAACACCGGGTAAGTCTCCGCTGTATGATATCCCCGCGCACTTGATTATTTCCATCCGCTGTTGTTGACTATTCCTCTCTTTTCCTTAGCGCCCAAGTCACGACTAGTGACCCGGAGAACATGGAGACGGATAACCGGGAGACGGAGGGACCGACTGATAACATGGACGCCGCGACTGGTGGTGACGGTGAGAACAACCAGGAACAAGGCCCCTTGGGCGATCCAGTTCACCAGGTCGCCGGGTCTCCAGAGTCATCCGAAGCAGTGGACGAGGAGATCGAGGTCCCGGACACGAGGATGGGTTCTCCAAACCCGGATACCCAGACCGTCCGGGTCTCGACCCCAAAGTCGGGGAAAGTTCACCGACCCAGCGACCAGGCTGCCGGCTCTTCTGGTGTCCGACCCGAAGACATGACGTTTGCCCAGATGCTCGAAGCCCTGCACACCTTGAGGGCTGATGAAGAAAATGTCTTGGCTCGGAACTTTACGGTATAACCGACTGATAGCTTGCCTTTTACCCGGCTAACCCTTCCTTGCGTCCGTGCAGTCCTTCGTGACCCAATCTGAGAAGAAATTGGCAAAGGCCACCAAGCTCATTGAGAAGGAGGTGGCTCTGCGTGAGGCGGCCGAAGCTGAGGCCAGGAGGAGTGGGAAGATCACGAGGAAGTATAGGAGGAGGGCTCATACAGCAGAAGATAATCTAACGAACCTTTCTGTTCAGATTGCTGATACGTATCGTGCTTTGCTCAGTATGATTCTTAGCATAATATTCATAATCCGGTTTATCCTTCTGATAAATAGCCGGGGTTTCCTTACTCGTGTTTCCATTTCTTTCTGCAGGTCCGGATGAAGTAATGCCGAACGAAGATGATATTGCCAGGCTGAAAACCATCAAGAGCGTTATCCGGCAGCTATGTGCCGGAACCAAATGGATCCTTCAAGAACTACGGTGGCCGGGTGATGGGCATGTCGACCTGAAGAGAATGCTGGACGCCTGCTCCACTATTCCCGAGTGGATTTGGCATTGGAAGCGCTCGTCCTGCCGGGTTGGAGTAACCCGGGGGCTTGTGCTGGCTAAAGCTTATTTTCCTAAGCTCGAGCCAGCCAAGCTTATGGGCGGGTTTCCGGAATTCAACCGTGATGGGTCCAAGTTTTCCGCGAAAGATTTCAAGGCCATCCAGAAAGAAGTCCGTTACCCGGCCAGCATGATTGCTGACGGCTTGGATGTCAGTTCCATTGTCCCTGCATATGATGCTGATGGTGAAGCGGTTAAGTCGGATCTTCCCAAACCGTACGATATGCTAGCCCGATGGAAGGAGGAAGCTGCCAAGTTGAGGGAGGAAGCCGATTCTGCGCCTGCTACCTCCACACCAGTCGTCCCTCCTCCTGCGCGAGCTGGCACTGCTACTGATCCGGGTGCTGCTGCTACCAGGGGTAATAGCAAGGGCAAGGAGAAGATGGACGCCGCAGCCCAGAATGCCGAGTGATACCTGCTACCTGATGCCGTTTCGTATGCGTCAATCGGCCAATGGGCCGTTTAAACAATCATTTTTTGATGATGCGCCTGTGCAACTTTGATACTAGTACCGAAATTCGTAATGCACTTTAAGTTCTTGATACACCTTGTGCTTCTTCTGAACGTTTAAATTTATCTATTTTTGAGCCCACTTGTTCTTGATATCCGACTTTCTTTATGGTTCCTTTTGTGAGACTCGGTTTCCGAGTTTCGTGGGTTTTGACAAGCGGACTTTTCTCTAAGTCCCCAAGTCCCCCAGACTCGGATGTTTGGGTTTTTTGAGTTTTAGCAACTGAGCAACTTTTTCTTTTTCAAAATCCTCAGTCCCCAAGACCCGAAATTCCGAGTCTGGGACGTGTGGTCTTTCCAAGAGAACAAGTTGTTTGCTGCTAAGCCCCAACCCAGAGCCGTTTCACATAGGTATTGAAGTTATGCTTGATAAACGTTGAGTTTCCGGCTGTTAGCCCTGTACTCTGCATAACCTGTGGTTTGGATGACCCTTTTGACTATCTTGTACTATAAGCCGGCTTTCGCATGGATATCATGTTGTTACGTCTATACGAAAACAGGGTCAGGCAAGTCCCATTGGGCTTCATGGCTGATTGTAATCGTAAGCGAGCAAATCATGCCACTTTAATGCGAGTCACATCGAGCTTAAGTAAGAAAAGTCAAGAAAATTTGGCTCCTTTGTCCGGTTATAAGATTGCAGCCGTACTCGTTTGCGAGTAATCGGCCCTTATAACTCATAGGCATCAAGGCCGGGTCATTGAGTTTGTAACTGTGCTATTCGAGCAATCAGCCCCCAAGACCTAAATATATGCAACATGCCAAGAGTGAAGAACATACGAATACCCACCTCTTTATTTGATATGAGAAAGTTAGGTCAGCAAGCCGCCTCATTAAAAACCCATCCAGTCCCCAAGGGTACCCTAGATAGGAAAAGAGTGCGTCTGAAACCTGCTGCCTGTTACATCGTGCAATTCCACTTGCCAATATAATCTATACTAAGTATAGTAGGGACGTAGCTGAGCCACGTTCCATGGTCTGTCTCTATCTTGCATAGATGAAGTGGTATGAGCGGTGTCGTTAACTGTAGCCGACTCTTCCCTTGCGTCTATCAAGTAATATGATCCGTTGTGCAGATTCCGACTTATGATAAATGGTCCTTCCCATGGAGGTGATAACTTGTGTTTTCCTTCGTTTGACTGTACCAGGCGTAGAACCAGGTCTCCTTCCTGAAAGACCCGGGTTTTCACGCGCCGGCTATGATACCTCCGTAAATCTTGCTGATATATGGCTGATCTTTCCAGTGCTTGTTCCCTTTGCTCTTCTAACATATCTACGGCGTCCTGCCGGGTCTTCTCGTTCTCTACCTCGACGTAGGCCGAGACTCGAGGCGAGTCATGGATGATATCACTCGGCAACACCGCCTCTGCACCATAAACCATGAAAAACGGTGTCATCTGAGTGGATCTGTTAGGTGTTGTGTTGATACCCCAAACCACTGCAGGTAATTCTTCAACCCATGCACCAGCAGCTCTGATACACGGAACTCGCAATCGTGGCTTTAATCCACGAAGCAATTCTTGATTTGCCCTCTCCACCTGTCCATTAGCCTGCGGATGGGCCACTGAAGCTACGTCAAGCCGGATTCCATTGCTACCACAAAATTTCTCCATCTCACCAAGGGACATGTTAGTTCCATTGTCGGTAATTATGCTATGGGGATACCCGAACCGATAGATAATTCTTTTCAGGAACTTGACCGCTGTAATTGCTTCACAGTTGGTAACTGGCATAACCTCAACCCACTTGGTAAACTTGTCAATGGCCACCAAGAGGTGCGTCTTTTTGCAAGGTGACATGTGAAAGGGGCCAACCATGTCCATACCCCAAACAGCAAACGGCCAAGTTAACGGGATAGTCCGTAGTTCCATAGCCGGCACATGGGTTTGGCGAGCGTACCTTTGACCTCCGTCACACCTTGCCACCAAGCGCTCCGCGTCTGCTAGGGCCGTGAGCCAGAAAAAACCATGTCGATAAGCTTTGGCCACAAGAGATCTTGTGGATGCATGGTGCCCACAATCACCTTCATGGATTTCCTTGAGGATCTGTCGGCCTTCTTCTGGTGCTACACAGCGCAAAAAGACTCCTGCTGCGCTTCTCTTGTATAACTCTCCATTGATGATAGAATATCCTTTTGCTCGCCTCAGCATTTGTCTTGCTAATACTTCCTGTTGTGGTAACTCGCCCCGTGATAGGTAAGCCAAGAACGGCTCTGTCCACTCGGGAACAGCACGTACTGTGGCCACGAGCTCCAAATCCGGGTCTTGATTTGCCAGTTCTTCCTCAGACTCGGTTTTAACTGATGGTCGCCATAGTTCGTCCAGGAAAACATTAGGTGGAATCGGCTCTCTGCGCGAGCCGAGTCTGGCGAGTGCATCTGCTGCCTCATTTTTTCTTCTGTCTATGTGCTCCACCTCGTACCCGGAGAAACATCCGGCAACTCTATCAACTTCTCTGCGGTATGCTGCCATAGTTGCATCTTTTCTATCCCATGTTCATGAGACCTGCTGTACCACAAGGTCCGAATCTCCGAAGCATCGTATCCTCTTAATGTTCATTTCCTTGGCTACATTTAAGCCGTGCAGTAGGGCCTCATACTTGGCCACGTTGTTGGAACAATCAAAGTGAATCTGTAGCACGTAACTCAATTTGTCTCCTTTGGGTGATGTCAGCACCACTCCAGCTCCTGATCCCTCGTATTGCTTGGATCCATCAAAGTGCATGATCCAAGACTCGGAGTTTGGAGCCATGGTGGGCATGCCTGTGTGCGTCCAATTGTTAACGAAATCGACCAGAGCCTGATATTTGATTGCTGACCTGGGCTCGTAGTTGATGTGATAATCCCCCATCTCTATCGCCCATTTGGCTATTCTTCCTGTTGCATCCGAGTTTCTGATGATATCCGACATCGGTATCGAACTAACCACTGTTATGGGGTGTTCCTGGAAATACGGCTTCAGTTTCCGGCTGGCCATAAAGACCCCGAAAACCAGCTTTTGCCAATGCGGATAGCGCTGCTTTGCCTCTGATAATACCTCGCTGACGTAATAGACCGGTCTCTGAACCGGGTAACCTTTCCCATCCTCTTTACGTTCCACGACAACTACCGCGCTAACGGCTCGGGGTCCAGCTGCTACATATAGCAACATGGGCTCTTTAGGACCCGGGGCCGCTAGGACTGGTGCTTCAGATAACTGCTTCTTTAGTGCCTCGAACGCTTCATCCGCCTCCTGATCCCACACGAATTTATCGGATTTCTTCAAGAGCCGGTACAAGGGTATTGCTTTTTCTCCGAGTCTGGATATAAATCGGCTCAAGGCTGCTACACAGCCCGTGAGCTTTTGGACATGCTTCAAATTTTCCGGCTTTTTCAGACTTTGGATAGCTTTGATTTTATCCGGGTTTGCCTCAATTCCTCTCTCGGAAACGATAAAGCCGAGTAATTTCCCAGCTGGAACTCCGAACACGCACTTTGTCGGATTAAGCTTCATCTGATACCTCCTCAAGTTCTTGAATGTTTCCTTTAGATCATCGATAAATGTCTCCGCCTTTCTGGTCTTGATAACCACATCATCCACATAAGCATGGACGTTGCGTCCGATTTGGTTCTCGAAGCACTTCTGAATACACCGTTGATAAGTTGCGCCAGCGTTCTTCAACCCAAATGTCATGGTTTTGTAACAGAAGGCCCCAAAAGGGGTTATAAATGATGTTTTCTCTCAATCCTCCCTCTTGAGCTTGATCTGATGATACCCGGAATATGCGTCCAGAAAGCATAATAGGTCACTTCCAGCCACTGCGTCTATGATCTGATCTATCCTTGGTAGCGCGAACGGATCCTTTGGGCAATGCTTGTTAAGACTCGTGTAATCAATGCACATCCTCCACTCATTGGTCTTTTTCATTACGAGAACCGGGTTCGCTAACCAGTCCGGGTGAAATACTTCCATGATAAAGCCGGCTGTTAGCAAACGAGCAATTTCTTCTCCTATTGCTTTCCTTCTTTCCTCATTCATCTTCCTCAAGCCCTGCTTCACGGGCCTGGACTTGGGATCTACGTGCAAACTGTGCTTTGCCAATTCTGCGGGGATACCCGGCATGTCGTTGGGCGTCCAGGCAAACACATCCGCATTTGAACGGATAAACTCCACAAGTGCCTTCTCCTGCTTGCTGTCCAAGTTAGACCCTATAGCAAACTGCTTAGAGGGATCACCTTCAACAAAAGCTATCATCTTGGTGTCCTGCGCTGCTTTGAATTTCGCTCTCTCATCTTCGACATTCGGCCTTTTCAATGCTGTTCTGTCATCCGGGTCTACTTGAGACCGGTAATACTTTAGTTCCTCTTTTCTGCAAGCCTGCTCAGCCATTACTGAATCTCCTTCATCGCACTCAGCCGCTATATCCCGGCTTCCATGTATGGTGATGGTCTGCTTAGGACCCGGGATCTTTAGCTGTAGATACACATAACACGGCCTAGCCATGAATTTAGCATAAGCCGGCCTTCTGAACAGCGCGTGATAAGGACTGCGCAACTTGACCACCTCGAAAGTGAGCCACTCAACTCGATAATTGTCCTTTGATTCTCCGAAAGCTACCTCCAATGCGATTTTTCCCTCGGGGCACGCTGAGTGACCCGGCACTATCCTATGAAAAATTGTTGAGCTTTTCTGTAGCTGAGACTCCTTGAGACCCATGCGTAAAAAGGTTTCCCAATATAGGATATTGATGCTACTTCTACCGTCCATCAGGACCTTTTTCAGCTCATACCCATTGACCTGCGGTGCAACTACTAATGCTAAGACTCCCGGGTGTTCTATTCTTTCCGGGTGATCTCTTCTGCTCCATGTTACGTCCTGCTCTGACCACCTCAGGTATCTCGGAACAGCCGAGGAAACCGAGTTTACCGCTTGCTTCAGTATCTTTTTATCCCTGTTAGAAGTTCCTGTAGTATGCACATGATATTGTCCTCTTGAATCGTAAGTACGTACCATGCCGATGAAGACGCTGATCCAGCCGATTGTCACGATAGATCCGGATTCGAGGTGACCCGACTCTGGACCCCAGCCGGAATCGTCCACCACCTTCTCTCCTTCGCGGTTGGTGTAGATTTCGCCGATGACAAGATTCTCCATGTTCTTCCGAGCTTCTCCTGTGATGTAAACACCTTTGGACGCAGGCCCCACGGTGGGCGCCAACTGTCGTGGGATAATCACGGCAGACGTTACCGGGGGTAACTTATCTTGGGGCAAGACGACACTGGTGTTTGGGAGAGGGTTTAGCTCAGAGGAAAACATGATGATGTACGATCTGGTAGCCGGCAACCCAATCGCCGAGTCTCCGATCTCGATATATTAATCTCAACTCTCGTGTTACACTGGATACTCGATACCTAGCGATATTGCTCGAACTCTTGGCCCTTGAACTTAACCTAGGGGCCGGCTTATAAAGCATCCGGATCCCTGGCCTGTTCTCCAAGGCATACTCTGAGTCCTACCCGGACGCTACTTACAAAACCCTAAACTTCCTTATCGGAACCCACAATCCGGGTTACCAGGCCTACGATTTTGGGCCTTCTAGAAGCTCCTTTATCCTTAGCCGGATCTTTGCGCAGCGTCCTTTGGGCCGAGTTACACCTTGGCGTTGGGCTACCGGGTTATCATCCCTCCATCAAGGTACGATCTATCCCTAAATAGTACTCTAAATTATCCACGAATCTCAATGACCAAGAAAAGAATTCGTAATTAGTGTGGAAAAGAGTCGTAGAATACCAGGAATCTAAAAGAAATATTTTTCTTTTTTGACTTATTAAGTCAATTCAAATAAGATGTATCTTGTTCAAGCCAATAAATAGAGCTGGGGTTATAGTTAAAGCAGCTAGTAGAAAACCGAAATAACTAGTTAACGTAAGCATGAAAGGGTTAAATTCCTTTTATTTTTTTACTACATATGTTGGTAAAGCACTTACCTAAGTTATGGAAAATTCATCAGTTATTTTAGATAATACTAAAAAACAAGATAGAGTGAGATACAGAAGTGTAAAAGAAAGTGGATTCATCAGATGATACACGAGTCCCTAATTCCGAATCAAGAGATTGTTATGGAATTTTTCAATTGAGTAAAGTAATAATATTAAGAACTATATCATGTAATCCCATTGAAAAAATGGAATTCGATTTTCAGGTGAATTTTGGAATAAGAGATAAATAAACAATTGAATTTGAAAAAAAACTTCTTTCTATTTTGTATTATTTCTTTTTCAATAGGACCCTCCTTCTTTTTGGAGTGAACGGTGAAATATTCCCCTATTCCTTCTTATTTTAACTGGTTGTATTCCATATGGAATAAGATTAGAAGAAAAGCATTCCACGACCCCTTGAGGGACCCTAAAAAAAAGCTCTTCTTGGAACTCCAACCAAAGTGGATTCGAAAACGAGTCACTTCAATTATCCTTTTAAGTTCTATCTTCTTTCTTTCCCTATTTCATCTCGTAAAGTTCCACGCTCGCAGTTTGTTCAAGAAAGTTAGACCTAATCCAACAAACAAGACAAGGATTAATTACGAATCTTGATTCTTCAAAGAATGTTTTCCTTCTTTTATACCGGATTATCCACTATTCTATTTTCTATTTTTTACATATTATGCTAACTAATGAAATTCTTTAACTTTAAAGCGAAAAATTAGATTCGAAAAAGGGAAAGACTGGATTGGAAGAAAACTTTTAACTAAAAAAGGATAGATTTCACATATACTTGTCCTTGTATTGTGTCAGTATGAGAATATCCTTCCTAAATTCTTTAGCCAAACCTATTGATCATTAACTTAGATTTTCCCAAGATTTTGGCCGCTATTCCGAATTATTCTACTATTCCGAAGCCACTGAAAATAAGTAGGACCTCCAAAAATGGCGGGTTTTCTATTGATGTCGTGAATAACATATAGCTTACCTATAGACAAAGAACAAAAACGAGAAAAAAGGAATTTTGTTTCGGAACCAAGCAAAACCGGATTGATGTGCCATAGGAAGGATAGCTATACTAATTCGGTATAATCAAAATAAACCTTTGGTACAAAATTGACAATCTCACAAGGATGCAATATCAGTAATTTTCTATTTACTGGTTGATCCCATATTTTACGGAATCAATTCCTTTTTTGAATGTACAAAAATTTGGGGAGCTCAGCATGTCTAGAAGCACGGGAGAACGTTCTTTTGCTGATATTATTACCAGTATTCGATACTGTTATTCATAGCATTACATTCCCTATTCATTGCGGGTTGGTTATTTGTCAGTACGGGTTTAGCTTATGACGTGTTTGGAAGTCCTCGGCCAAATGAGTACTTCACGGAAAGCCGACAAGGAATTTCGTTAATAACCGACCGTTTTGATTCTTTAGAACAACTCGATGAATTTAGTAGATCCTTTTAGGAGTCCCTCAATGACCATAGATCGAACCTATCCTATTTTTACAATGCGATGGCTGGCTATTCACGGACTAGCTGTACCTAGTGTTTTTTTCTTGGGATCAATATCAGCAATGCAGTTCATCCAACGATAAACCAGATTCCAACTATAGAACTATGACACAATCAAACCCGAATGAACAAAATGTTGAATTGAATCGTACCAGTCTATACTGGGGTTTATTACTCATTTTTGTACTTGCTGTTTATTTTCCAATTACTTTTTCAATTGAGAGAAAGAAAGAGAGTAATAAGAATTCTCTTATCCCATTTGGAAGGATACCGTCCTTATAACTATCCATGACTGTTTTTGTCTCTAGCATGACCACTTGATAAAATGTGGAGGAAAGTAGGGGAAATGGCCGATACTACTGGAAGAATTCCTCTTTGGCTGATAGGTACTGTAGCTGGTATTGCTGTGATTAGTTTAGTAGGTGTTTTCTTTTACGGTTCATATTATGGATTGGGTTCATCTC
Organism: Alopecurus myosuroides; assembly: GCA_028641055.1. Taxonomy (NCBI): domain Eukaryota; kingdom Viridiplantae; phylum Streptophyta; class Magnoliopsida; order Poales; family Poaceae; genus Alopecurus; species Alopecurus myosuroides. Next base: position 1,446,722 of record JAPCYS010000008.1, on the reverse strand, counting down.
TATAGTAATCGGAGGGACCAGATTGTAAACATGAAAAAGTAGGAGCTTAGCGGGTCCTTACCCCCTTTATCTGATTAGAGCGGAAAGGACCGGCGGAATTATTACTCTTATAACGCGACTTTAATTAATAAAATATATAATCTATTCGATTCACTCTTATGAAGCAACAAGAAAAAGAGATCACTCGAGGATCCAATATTTTATTCCATGAAGTAGGTATCCTGAAAATCTTCGATTTAGTTTCGAGTAATAAACTAATAAAACCTTAATCAAAACTACTCAACTAGCCTAAAAATAAAAAAAAAACCTTCAAGGGAAGAGTTTCTATTTTATTTTTTTTGCAAAATTTCTGTAAGTTTGAAGTTGAACTTAATTGAACAAGTCAAGCAATTCTATTTGCTCACAATCACAATAAATTTGTCCACTACCTCGCCTGAACCTAAGCAAAAGAAAAAGAGATCTAAGAGAGAGACCCTAATAAAGAAAAACATAGTAATCTTTGACGAATTAGGAAGAAAAACTATTTTTATTTTGATACAAGAAGAATCAGCACAAGAAAAAGGCTTTTTCTTGTGCCGAATAGAGGATTGATTAAGAAGACCCGCAATTCCTCCTAAAAGGAAGAAATCCTTTTTTTATTGTTCTCGCCTTTGTCTTGGATTCGATTCTCTTCTTTTGCATGAGATAGAAATGAGGAATTCCAAACATCTAGTAAGCAAAAAAGACCTCGTAAACAAAAAAAAAATTAAACAAAAAAACGATTTCTACTTAGACCGTTATCCAACTTCATCTATGACTAATAATCCACCCTCAGAATACCCTCCGAACAATCCTTGGGTATTAAGTTGCAAGCAACAGATAATTGCATTAAGCAAAGTGTGTAATGTAAACAATGTAAACATCGTTATTTTCTCCCTAGTGGCAATAGCACATCCCCACCCGTTACGTTTTTGTCACTCGAGCGTGAGAAAAAGGGAGGCATGAATCCAGTATCGAACATAAATACTCCCTCTTGGAGTTACTAGAATCTACTTGGCCAGAGCATCTACTAATAGCGGAGAGCATGCAAGATCATAAATAACATACACATGAAGATAACATGATAGATTGATAATCAAGAGACATAGCATTTAGTATTCATCGGATCCCAGCAAACACAACATGTAGAATTACAATAAGATGATCTTGATCATGTAGGGAAGCTCAAAAGATCTAAACATGAGGCATAAAGAGGAGAGAACATCCATCTAGCTACTGCTATGGACCCGTAGTCCAAGGATGAACTACTCACGCATCATTCCGGAGGTGGTCATGGTGGTGTAGAGCCCTCCGGTGATGATTTCCCCTCCCGGCATGGTGCCGGGGAGAGCTCTAGAACCCTCCCGAACTAGGATTGACGATGACGGCAGCCTCGGGTGTTTTTCATGAAAAAGATTGATATATTTAGGGTTAACCTCTTGAGGGGGTTAAATAGGCGAGAGGGCAACGTCGGTGGGTGGCCAAAGGCCACACCACCCCATGGCACGGCCACGGTGCGCGTCGCCCTATGGTGTGGCCCCCCCTGTGGCCCCCTCCGGGTCTCCTCCGGTCTCCGTGTGCGTGACAACTTTCTAAGACTTCCGGGCTTCGAATCATCCAATTCCGAGAATATTTCCACAAACAACAGAAAATAGGACTGGCTCTGTGGCATCTTGTCAATAGGTTAGTCCCAGAAAATCGATAAAAATGGCATAAAGTGTATAGCAAACATGTAGCAAATAACATGAAAACAACATGGAACATCAGAAATTATAAATACGTTTATGAAGTATCACATCTCAACAAATCGGATAATCCGGTTGCCTGGAAATTTCCGGCTCACTTATGCCCTGAAAAGCTGGGTCCTTAGCCGTTTTCTCCATCCTATGGAGGTAAACTGATAATCCGGTTTGCCAGAAATTTTCGGCTACCTCCAGTTCCAGATAGTTAAGTTTCCTTGGTCATTTTCGTTGTGCATCTCCAAACCGGATAATCCGGTTATCCAGAAATTTCTAGCTGGAAATTTCCGGTGGCCTTCTGAAACATGCAACAACTGATCTAACTTCACTCTCTTTGGTGTTTGATGCATAGGATAGAATTAACGAACCGCACCACTTAACACCTTATCAAATATATCACTAGTACTGTTAACTAACACACAAAACACTAAGAATCAAGAAATGCTCTTTCAATCTCCCCCTTTTTGGTGTTAGATGACAATACTAGGATTTGCAAATAAAACCATACCAATACCATGTTTGTAATGGAAATGGATATTTCTCCCCCTAGAAGTGTGCATCATTTTGTTGTTCCTTTGAAATGCAAATATGACTTAAGAGGGGAACAAAATCCAACAAGATATCAACATGATACCAAATGAGACAAAGGTAACAACTATGTTGAGGGATTGAGTTGAAAACCATACCTTGTGCATAGAATAGATGTGAAGATAGTAACAATGCACAATATAAGATAATACTCACCAATAATAGATCCTAGGATACCATAGTCCCACAATAACAATAAACATAGATCCACAAACGAAATAGCAAATAGTTCAAAGAAAAAAAAACATAAATGGACATGATCTCTCAAGGAATGGTAAAAGAACATGCTTGTGCCCGAACCCATGCAAATCCCACATAGACCTAATAGACTACTTCTCCCCCTTTGGCATCGATACACCAAAAAGGAGACAAGTAGTGATGCTAGCGTCCCATGACGAGCTAGTCATCAGACTCCTCTAGAGACTCCTCAGCCGAGTCATCGCCTTGTCCGTCCTCATCATCAATAGCAGCACGAGCACTAGAAGAAGCAGTGAGACGAATTACAGACTCGATCTTGGCCCAAGGGGTTACATCACTAGAGGACCAATGAGCATACGTATCTGGAGCAAGAGTTGTGGGAGGAGTGCTTGTAGCACCACTTGCATGGTGAGGGATCTACTGCTGGGAACTAGACATGTCAACATCTTTGCGGTAAGCTTGATACTGCTCCTTGTGGATGTCCACCTTCATGCACAAGATGTTGTGCTAAAACCATGAGAGCTTCCTGACTTGAGTCACAAAGGATGTATTCATAGGAGGAGCACAAGGATCAGCCGTAGAACTAGTGTGAGCATCTCTCATGAACCCACTGTCAAAAGAAGAAGAAGGAGCTACTAGATGCTTCTTCCTAGTGATGTAGAGCTTCTTGATATGAAGATCCTCCATAGGAGTCTACTGAAATCTCGATCCTTCAAGGTGTCCATGATGAGCATCATGATGTATGGAGCATAAGGAATGGTGTTTCGACCAACCATAGTGATGCAGCGCGACCCATCCCACTGGGCATGTTGCACACTCCATCATATGTCAAGTCACCATGGATTCAAAAGGTGAACTCATTCCTCTTCATAAACCATTTCGTACCCCTTTGGACGGTATACTACTTGACCATCTACCCCCGTGCATTGCAAGGTATGAGTCGATGAGTACGGATGCGAGGGGAGATGCCGAGAAAGCCCATGACTCAAGGCCATCCAAGGTTTACGCGTGGAAGAGAAGGAAGAAGCGAGAAGGAGAAGAGGAAGAAGCTAGGAAGGCTGGCCTCCATGCCAGGAATCCCGGCCTAGGACGGCCCCTGACTGACTACCTGATGACCCACAAGTATATGGGGTGTATCGTAATACATTCGATAAATAAGAGCGTTGAACCCAACGAGGAGCAGAAGGTGTTGACAAGCAGGTTGGATAGAGGATTCACTGTAAACACTAGCAAACGGGTTTTTGGAGGTTTTTGATATAGAAGATAAATAAAGTGCGAGTAAATAAATAACAGTAAATATAATTGCAGCGAGTGGCGCAATCCTTTTGAAAGCAAAGGACAAGCCGGTTGTTCTACTTATGATTACCAAACGTTCTCGAGGACACATGGGAATTTTGTCAAGTGCTTTCGCTTCATATAGTTGATTAATATTTATTGGTTCGTCAAGTGTTGTGTGGGTGAACCTATGCTAATGCACCGCCCAACTAGGACTAATACATACTTGTGATTATACCCCTCATAAGCATCCTCAAATAAAAGAAAATAATTAAGATAAATCTAACCACAACCTTAAAACTCCGGGATCCTACACTCCCTCGTGCATTGGTTTCCTAATGGGGGTTTAGGTTTCTGTCACTCCGACAACCCCACAAATAGTAGCCAAATACACAATGCATCCTCTCAGGGCCATAAAGGTGAAGTATTATATATGTCGTGGGATAATCACGGCAGACGTTACCGGGGGTAACTGATCTTGGGGCAAGACGACACAGGCGTTTGGGAGAGGGTTTAGCTCAGAGGAAAACATGATGGAACTCGATCTGGTAGCCGGCAATCAAGTCGCCGAGTCTCCGATCTCAAGATATTAACTCAACTCTCGTGTTACACTGGATGCTCGATACCAAGCGACATTGCTAGGGCTCTTAGATCTCAATTAACCTAACTTAGGGGCTGGTTTATAAAGCACCCGATCCCCTGGCTTGCCCTCCAAGGCGCACCCTGAATCCTACCCGGACACTATGTACGAAAACCTAACTTTCCTTATCGTAACCCACAATCCGGGTTACGGGGCCTACAATCTTGGGCCTTCTAGAAGTTCTTTTATCCTTAGCCGGGTCTTGCGCAGCGTCCTTTGGGCCGAATTACACCTTGGAATTGGGCTACCAGGTTATCATCCCTCCATCAGTAGTCCCCAGAATAGCTTGGGCTTCACAAGATCCTCTTTGAAGCGCACGCTATTCCCTGCAAAAACTATCAAACTTACAAGTTCAATGGGGGCCGGGTTACGTTACTTTGATGAACAGCTAGCCCAACTCCACGCGGCCATATTGTAACCCGGCTTTCTCCAAGTCTTTACTTGTCTTCCCGGGTCAACACCCGGATAAGAATGTCAAAGATTCGGCTAACTTTACTCGATAATTGACCCCAATTTTGCGGAGAGGATCTCATTCTTGTTTCCATCCGGACACTTGTTTAGCACTCAAAGCACCCCCACGGAATCCAGGCAAATAGCCGTTTAACCCGAAATTTCCGGTTGCCAACCGTTGGGCTAGGTTTAGCCGCCCACACCCTTATAAATAGTCACTTAAGAGCGAATCCAACCCCAACGGCTCATTTTCCCCCTTCCTTCTTCCTCCTCGCCTCCGCGCCCAAGCTCATAGAGCGTCGCCACGGAGACCTCACGCGCATCACCAGAGCCAATCGGCCGCCGGCTGCGCTCCGCCACGGTTCGCCCCACGACGCCGCCAAGATCCGCCGCCGCACCCCCGACCTGCCCGCCGGGAATCGCAAAAGGACACCAAGCTTGCGCGATCTGCCTCCGTCGGGCTTCAATTAGATCTCCTCCAGTAAGTCTCTTACATCCATTAACTTGTGCTCGCAATTTCTCGATTTACCTCGGATTAGATCTGAGTCAACCCGCCGGCCGTTTTTATGGCCACGCCGAATTAGGTCGCCCGAATTCATTCTAACTCATCCAAGGACTTAAACATAGATTTCCCTTTGCTCCCCTATTGCCCATAATCACTAATTTCACCACAAATCTAGAAATGGAATCTCCAATCTAGGCTCGGGCCGCCCAAAATTTCCGCGCTTGCCACTGACACCCGGAAAATTCTCTTTTTCCGGCTCCTTTGTTTGCAGTAGACACATGGGTAACCATCCATCTTTCCCAAACGCCTCTTAACACATAAGTACTTCATAGTTTTCGTAACGATGTTTGACACCCGGACAACTCGTAACCTTGCTCCATAGAATGATACCCGGATAACTCTTTTACTTCCATGTCTTCTTGATATTCTTCGCAAACATTCGGATGACTCATGATTTCCGAGTCTCATTTCTTGTACTCTTCTATCTCGTGCTTTTGCAGGTTAATCTCATGGCTCCCAAGAGGCAGGGGAAACAACCGGCCAAGGCCAAGACCACCAACTCCATATCCGCCAACTGGGCGCGATCCACGGTTACGAAGGCCAAGTTAGAAGAACTGGCCGAATTAGGAGTCCTCCCTTCTCAAAAGGATATCCATTGGAGGGTGCCGGGTGATGAGACCCGGCCCACGCCCACCAATGATGAGGTAATATGCTTTGTAGAGCACGTGACCCGGGGGTTCCGTCCTCCGGGTCACCCTTTCTTTCGAGATGTTTTGAGCCACTACGGCCTCCGAATATTTGACATAGGGCCTAACTCTGTGTTAAATATTTCCCATTTCATCGTTATTTCCGAGTCATACTTGTGCACACCGCCAAGTTTGGCTCTTTTTATTGAGCTTTTTCAGTGCAAACCGTGCCGCGAAAGCGGTGACGGGGCACTTCTCGCTTGCGGCGGGGTCTCTATCCAGCGCCGCAAGAATTCTTTGATGCCACCCCTCACTCTCAACTCCCACGTCAAACACTGGCAACTCTCAATTTCTATTGCCGAGACATCTCCCCACCGGCCAAAAGAAACTGCCGGGTTACTCGGAGGGCCTTCTCGATATCTCCGAGACTTTCAACGCCTTTGCCCCTGACTCGGACAGGGAGGCCATCCGGCCTTTACTAGCCAAAATCTCTGTTCTGTCGGCCCAAGGTCTCATTGGGCTTAACCTGGTGAAAACTTGGGTCGATTTCCGGATCCAACCCAATTCCATCCGCACTAAGTTAATGTGCGAGTATTCGGGACACACCACGGACTCTCTCCGGTACTCCACCCATAGCTTTGCAGCCGGAGACACCAACAAGACTATCAAGAGCTTCTTGACAGAGAAGTTGGAGGTAATCCGGAATAGCCGGGTTAGAACCCTTCACGCGTGAGAACCCGGCCCCCAAGGTAAAGACTCGGCTTTCATACTTTTATCTTCACACTTTCCACTCGATATGACTAATAACCCTTATTCTTATATCTTCATCTCAGGCTGATGATCCCTTTTGGAAGATTGAAACTCCTCCTAGCTCTGAAACTCCAGAGGAGAAAGAAGACGCCGCTAACTCGGATGAAGGTACATTCCGAGTTTCACTTAGCTTTTTTTCTTTCTTTTTTGAAATCACTGTTGTTCATTCTTCATTTTCCGATTGTAAATCCTGATAACTTTCAGAACAAGAAGAGAAAGACGACGAAGAAGAAGAAACTGAAGGCAGGGTGGAGTTAGCGAGTGACGAGGACGACGCTGAGCCAACAGTCAAGGTCGGAACAAAGAGAAAACCCCAAGGGGTCGTCTTCAAGGTTCCATACCTTTTCCTTGCCTCTAAATCATACTTACTTGATATCATGCACAAACTAACCCGGGATCTGTCCTTCTGGTCATATCTGAAGGAACCGCTCGCGACCAAGCGCCGGATGACTCGGAACTTTCCAGGTGATGGTGCTCTTAACCCGGGCATTTCATCGTCTCCGGCTCAACGCGCCGGTATTTATCTAATCCTTTCTCGAATATCAAAGTATTTCCAAACCATCTCCTTACAAGATAATTCCGTGTCTTACTTGATGTTTTTCAGCTTCATCCGGGTCCAGCAGTGAGCTCCCCTCGGACTTCGTGGTGAATCCCGGGTAAAGCTCCCTTCCTGATGCTTTATCGCTGTTTCATCGCTTTTTTCTAGCCATACGCTAACTGCCTGCTTACATTGTACATAGAGCCGCGGTCACTGTTAGCGATCAAGAAGATATGGAGACCGATGACCCGGATACGGAGAACCGGACTGATGATAGGCGCGCCGCAGCTGGCGGGGAAGAACAACAAGTGCCACCAATAAACCCCGCCGACCGAGAGGCCGAGTATCCCATAGCCTCTCATGTACTCGAGGAGGAAGACGCTGCAGACTTGGGCGCAGGAGAGAGGGCACCAGACTCCGATACTCAAACGACCCGGATACCCTCTCGCACCAAGAGGAGAGTCCCTCCTCCAAGTCCCCAAGGTCCCGGGTCTTCCAATTTGGGCGATAAAACTTTCGACCAGATGATGAGCACTCTCCTTGCTATGAAGGCCTCGGAGAAAGATGTGCTAGAGCGCATGGCAGCAGAGCACCAGGTAATGTTACCTAATATCTCTTCTTATCCATCTAGTCCCCAAGTGCCGAGTATAATTTGTTGAAATTGTGCTCGGTATTCTGCGCGACAATCGGCTTGCCATGATATCCGACTAATTCTCATACTTTGATTTCTCATAGGCACAGGCCACCCGGTCCGATGAACTTTTGCTCAAGACCGAACAACTGCTGCTTGCCGAGGTAAAGCGGAGGGAGGCCCTTGAAGATGAAGTGGAAACTTTGAAGAAAAGTGTTTCCAAATATAAGAAAAGGTGTACCACTTCTCGAAGCGCACTGAAAAAGTTGTCGGAGCAAGTTACCGATACTTATCGTATCTTGCTTAGTAAGTTTCTTGATGCTGACTTCCTTCACGCCTCTATTTTGTTACATGATACTCGGGATTAATGATATAGCCTTTCTTTGTTTCAAATGCAGGTGCTAACCTTGCAACCCCAGAAGAAGATGCCGTTGCAAAGGCTAAAACCTTAAAGACTGTGCTCCGGACTTTCTTCGCCGGCACCAAGTATATACTAGATGCCGTGAAGTGGCCGACTGAGGTATATCGGGGTGAAGAAAATCTTATCCAAGCTTGCTCGACTCTGCCTGCATGGATCGAGATCTGGAAACGTTCGGCGTGCCGGATTGGTATGACCCGGGCCTTTGCGCTGGCGAAGGCTTATTTTCCTAAACTTGAGCCGGCGAAAGTGATATTCGGGTTTCCAGAATTCAAAGCAGACGGCTCCAAGTTTGGGCCCAAGGACTTCAAGGCCGTACAATCCTCAGTGCATCACTCGGCAACCGCTTTGGCCGATAGTATGGATCTGGGTACGTTAATGAGTTCGTATGATGCTGAAGGCAAGATCGTGAAGGAGGAAGCACCCCCACCCTTCGACATTTTGGAAAAATGGGCTGCTGATTTGGCGAGGAAGAGGGAAGAAACCGCGAAGAGGGAGGCCGAGTTAGGATCAGAGCCAACCACTTCTACACCGGCCGTCCTCCCGCCTGTCCGTCCTGATGCGAAGAACCCGGGTGATGATGCCGGGAGAGCCGCGGAGCAAGCCCAGGACCAAGACCCGGAGGGCAAGGGTAAGGGTGTGGATTCTACTCAAGAATCCGAGTAAACAAATGCTACCACGATACCTTGGCCGTTTTGCTTCTCTTGTTCGAAACAGATATTCGTTTGTCGGTGCATCTATGCACCTTTGATACTAGTACCAAGATTTGTAACATACTTTAATTCCTTGATATACCTCGTGCCTCTTCTGGCCTCTGGATGAACTTTATATTTATCTGGTTTTTTAAGCTTATTCTCGATATCCGGCTTTCCTTATGGTTCCTTTTGCGAGACTCGGTTTCCGAGCATCTTGGGTTCTGACAGGGGGACTTTTCTCTAAGTCCCCAAGTCCCCAAGACTCGGATGTTAGGGTTTGTTGGGCTTAGTAACAACTTGTTTCTGTTTCAAAATCCTCGGTCCCCAAGGCCCGAAATCCGAGTCTGGGATGTGCGGTCTTTTCCAGAGAACAAATTGTTTTTACTAAGCCCAAGCCCTAGAGCCGTTTCACGTGAGTATTGAAGTTATGCTTGATAAACGTTGAGTTTCCAGCTATTAGCCTTATACTCTGCATAACTTGTGGTTTAGATAACCCTTTTGACAATCTTGTACTATAAGCCGGCTTTCGCGTGGATATCATGTTGTTACATCTGTACGAAAACAGGGTCAGGCAAGTCCCATTGGGCTTCATGGCTGATTGTAATCGTAAGCGAGCAAATCATGCCACTTTAGTGCGAGTCACATCGAGCTTAAGTAAGAAAAGTCAAGAAAATTTGGCTCCTTTGTCCGGTTATAAGATTGCAGCCGTACTCGTTTGCGAGTAATCGGCCCTTATAACTCATAGGCATCAAGGCCGGGTCTTTGAGTTTGTAACTGTGCTATTCAAGCAATCAGCCCTCAAGACCTATATATATGCAACATACTTGATGATACTGATGTACTGATGGCAATAAATAATGCTTACCTGTAATCGAAGTAAAGATCATAAAATAAGGCTTGATAACCATCTCTTTATTGATACGAGAAAGTTTTGGGTCAGCAGGCCGCCTCATTAAAAACCTTCCAGTCCCCTTAGGTACCCTGGATAGGAAAAGAGTGCGTCTGAAACCTGCTGCCTGTTACATTGTTTAGTTCTCCTTGGGAATCTGTCCGGAACTGTCATAATCGATACACATTCTCCACTTGTTGATCTTTTTTACTATGAGTACCGGGCTTGCCAGCCAATCCGGATAAGGCGTTTCCATGACGCGGCTGGTTGTGAACGGCTGCGCAATTTCTTCTCTTGTGGTGGATTGTTTGAGGGAATCACCTTTTACGAAAGCCACCATCTTGGTATCTTGTGCTGCCTTGAGTTTTGCCCTTTCGCCTTCAGTACTCGACTTTTTCAGGGCTGTTCTGTCATCTGAGTCTGTTTGAGCCCGGTAATATTTGAGTTCCTCTTTTCTACAAGCTTGTTCAGCCATTGCTGCATCTCCTTCCTCGCACTCAGCCGCTATGTCCCGGCTTCCATGTATGGTGATGGTCTGTTTAGGACCCGGGATTTTTAGCTGTAGATACACGTAACACGGCCTAGCCATGAATTTAGCATAAGCCGGCCTTCCGAATAGCGCGTGATAAGGACTACGCAATTTGACCACCTCAAAAGTGAGCCACTCAACTCGATAGTTATCCTTTGATTCCCCAAAAGCTACCTCCAATGCGATTTTTCCCTCGGGGCACGCTGAATGACCCGGCACTATCCCATGAAAAATTGTTGAACTTTTTTGTAGTTGAGACTCCTTGAGACCCATGCGTAGGAAGGTTTCCCAATACAGTATATTGATGCTACTTCCAACGTCCATCAAAACCTTTTTCAGCTCATACCAATTGACCTGCGGTGCGACTACTAATGCTAAGACTCCCGGGTGTTCTATTCTTTCCGGGTGATCCCTTCTGCTCCATGTTACGTCCTGTTCTGACCATCTCAGGTATCTCGGGACAGCCGAGGACACCGAGTTTACCGCCTGTTTTAATATCTTCTTGTCCTTGTTGGAACTTCCTGTAGTATGCACGTGATACTGACCCAATTGCTTGGGGTTGGCCTGGAAACCTCCTGCTCCCTCTTGGTTATTACCTTGATTTCCAGCTGCCGGGTTACCGGCTGGGGGTGGGCCGTTGCCCGAGTTTCCACCTGGACCCGGTCCTCCTCCCGACCTGCACCTCGCATGGCTCTGTTCACTTCCTCATTCTTCCATCTTTGTAGGTCGGCGCACTGCTCCAAGGAGTGGTTAGCTGGCCTACCGTTCCTGCTGTGCTTCGGGCAGGCCATTCGGAATATGTCCCAATTATTACTCGGCCTTGGTGGCCCTTGATAGTTTCCTCCGTTGTGATTCCCAGTATTGAAATTTCCTTCTGCCCTGGGTCTGGAAGATCCGGCTTCAGTGTTGGCGAAAAACTCAGAGCCTCCTTCAAACGGGCGCTTGTTCTGGCTGTTGTTACCCGGCGCTGATCCATTACCGGTTCTTCCGTTATTACTTGTGTTTGCTTTTGCTTTTTTATCGTCAGTTTCCTCTTCCGTAGTGTCCGTTGCGGCATGTTTGTTGCATGCATCCATCAGTTCTCCCATTGTAACCTCCGAAGCATTCCGACTAGATTTCATGCGAGTTAACTTTTGTACTAAAGGTGTGTACTTGCGGGTCTTTGCCATAGCTTGCAGCGCATCCTTGGGCTGAATATCTGTAGATGAATGAAGTATTTCCATAACCCGGCGCACCCAGCTGCGCGCCGATTCTCCCTTCTTCTGAACACATCGCTCTAGGTCATCAATAGTGAATAACTTTCTGCACGTCCCGTGAAAGTGCTTGATAAACGCAGTTTTCAATTCTTCCCATGACTTGATAGATCCTTCCGGTAGATTGGTGAACCATAACTTTGCTGCTCCCTCTGACATCATTAGATACATGAATTTGGCTTGAAGATTCTCGGACGCGTTGCGAATCGACATGGCCATCTCATAACTGCTCAACCATGTTTCCGGAACCATAGTCGGCTCGTAATTCACTACTTTACCCGGTTCTTTGAACTTTTCCGGGTAAGGCTCAGCCCTGATGCTATCTGAAAGACACTTAGGTCCTGCAAGAATGGTCGAAGCTAGTCTTACTCGGGAAACGTGTGATCCTGCAGGGGGTACAGCTGGACGCGGTACTGCTGGTATCCCATGTACCGCAGACCCGGCCACGGCTCTCCTGGCTCTGGAACTGTCCACGATGGCCTGTGCTGCTGATGCTGTTGGTACTGCCTGAATGTGTGGAGGAGGCGGCATTTGCTGCTGCTCTTCCTCCGCCGTGCCGAACTTGTTTGGATGTTGGCAGCGTTACCTTGCTGTTGGCTGACATATGGTGTCCCATGCATTCCACTTCTGTGATCCGGGTAATTAACCTGTTGCGCCACCGCGGTGCGCAGCATATCTATCGCCCGCCGGGTCTCCTCTGCGTGGGGTGACTCTCTCACGGGGATTTGATTTAGTGCAAGCGTTGCCGCGTACACGTTGTCCATGGGATTGTTGTAATGACCCGCTGGTGTGTGAAAACGTGATGGTGGTGGTGGTGGTGGCGGTGGTACAGTATTGCGGTAGTAACTCCAGTCTGTGGTGCGGGTAACCCGGCCTGCGTGTCTACCGGTTGTACTCCTCCGGTTGTCGGCTGAGGGGCGGTTCCTTGATTTGCCGCTGGAATCGGCTGATCCTGAGGCGTGATAAATAGTGCGGCCGGGTTTATGACTCCTCCCAATGCTGGCAATCTGGTTTGGTGCCTTTGATGTATTCTAGTCGTTTCCTCTCGGAGCCGGGTTTCCAGTGCATCCAGCTCGCGTTGTCGTGTGGCCATCCCTTGTCTTTCTGCTTCTACTTGCCTCCTCTACTGCTCCAATGCACGACGGGCTACGTCCAAATCCCTAACACGTTCCGCCGCGTTTTCTGGAGTGATAACTGTGGCAAGAACTGTCGGATCTAGGATCAGATTGTTGTCGAACAAGGCCGGATGTTGTGGATTGGAAGGACCCGCTCCTGGTGTCCGGTTGGCTAGGAATCCAAACGTGTTCGCGTGTAACTCGTTTTCTGGCGCTTGACTAGTAACTGATGCCGACTCTCCGTCAACCTGGGCTAAAACCGTGTTCCCGTTAGCCGGCCCTTGCTGCCGGGTTAATGCTTGTGTCGTCCCGGCTGCGGCCGCGGTTACGCTCTCTTGGTTGAGATTGGTCGCGGGAGCCGTGTAAACCGCGACCCGACGCACAATGCTTGGCGCGGATCCATACTGTTCCTCTTCGCTGCTATGTTCCTCGTACCGGTTTTCCAGTAGATGCAGGATAGATTCGGTATCATCTTCTTTCTCGTCCCGGCCACGCGGGGTCCATGCCGGCTCCTCCGGCTGTTCCCACTTCGTGGTGAGCTCTTCTGTCGGGTTTGTTGTCCCAACTGATTCTTCTCCATCTGATTGGATATAGCTGGTCTTCCCTGATACAGAATCAAACCCAAAGTCGTCAGGGATCGAACCGGAAGTACGTACCATACCGATGAAGACACTGATCTGGCCGATTGTCATGATAGACCCGGATTCGAGGTCATCCGACTCTGGTCCCCAGCCGGAATCGTCCACCATCTTCTCTCCTTCGTGGTTGATGTAGATCTCGCCGATAACTAGTTTCTCCATATTCTTCCGAGCTTCTCCCGTGATGTAAACGCCTTTGGCCGCAGGCCCCATGGTGGGAGCCAACTGTCGTGGGATAATCACGGCAGACGTTACCGGGGGTAACTGATCTTGGGGCAAGACGACACAGGCGTTTGGGAGAGGGTTTAGCTCAGAGGAAAACATGATGGAACTCGATCTGGTAGCCGGCAATCAAGTCGCCGAGTCTCCGATCTCAAGATATTAACTCAACTCTCGTGTTACACTGGATGCTCGATACCAAGCGACATTGCTAGGGCTCTTAGATCTCAATTAACCTAACTTAGGGGCCGGTTTATAAAGCACCCGATCCCCTGGCTTGCCCTCCAAGGCGCACCCTGAATCCTACCCGGACACTATGTACGAAACCCTAACTTTCCTTATCGTAACCCACAATCCGGGTTACGGGGCCTACAATCTTGGGCCTTCTAGAAGTTCTTTTATCCTTAGCCGGGTCTTGCGCAGCGTCCTTTGGGCCGAATTACACCTTGGAATTGGGCTACCAGGTTATCATCCCTCCATCAATATAGTCGGTGTTCACATGACACCACTAGAAGAATAGCACCATAACTTAAATACCGAAACACGAGATATTACTTCAGCATAACTTCACTACTAACATCATGACTTCTACCATGTCCTCAACAACTAAACGAAATACTCACGAGACATCATACGGATCATAATCAGAGGTGATATAATGGATAATAACAATCTGGTCATAAAGTGTAAACACCGATAAATCTCACAAGCATCAACTACTAACAAGTAATCCACACCGGGAGAGAGATCTAATGAAGAAAAACGATAAATACCCCTAATTGTTACTAAGGGTGGGCATTTGGTTCTTTCGGCCTTTTCGGTTCGTTTTTTTGGATTTTTTAATAATTTTGTGTTTAGAAAGTGATACCCGAATTAACCTATCATTTTTTAGGAACCAACAATTCGGTTCTTCAAAAAAATCGGTTCGGTTTTCGGTTTAAACCGAATTAACCGAGATTGTAACATGAAGAAAATTCAAATCAAGAATTAGATAGCAAAAATGAGCGGATAGGGTTTGGTTACATGGGGTTGTTGTGAATTTTTTTTTGCCAAAGCGTTGCACTAGCACATTATTTACTATGCCACTAGGACAGAGTAGTCAAGCTTAGCCGCGAGAATGGAGTTGCGGAGCTCGCCAGGACGACATGGACGTGTGAACCTAGTGTCGTGGCAGCTAGTATTACACGACATGTGGATGGATATGTCTTTGTCGTGAACTTTAATTGCAGTTGCATAAATGAAAGCAATAAATAGGATTTGGGTGGAGATTGTGTTGGGAATGATAGATATTTTTAATGGGGCAACTGACTTATTACCCTAAGTATAGATTGTCGCATGGTCTTGAAATATTTGATTCCATGATAAATCGGTCCTTTCCGTTAGTTCGGTTAACATGGACTAAAAACCGAACTAACCGATATAATTTTAGTTTTCCAAAGTTGGGAACCGATATATAATTTCGGTTTTCCAAAGTTTGTTCGGTTCAGTCTTGGTTCGGGTTCGGTTTCTCGGTTTTTATGCCCACCCCTAATTTTTACAACGGGATGAAGGTGGACGGTGGCGGTGCTGGTGCTGGTGATGAGGATGATGATCTCAAAGAAGCCCAGAGTTATGACGGTGACGATGGCGATGGTTTCCCCTCTCCAGGGAGGAATTTCCCTCGCAGATTTCTCCCTGCCGGAGAGCTTCTCTCTCTCCGTTGTTTTCCGCCCTCGAGGCGGAGGCGGAATAATTCTTCGACGATGTTCTGGGGATTAGGGTTCCTTGGGGGTCAAGTACGCGAAAGGAGGCGCCCAGGAGTGGGCCAGGGGGGCAGACCACCCCCAGGCGTGGCCAGAAGGGGGCGTGCCGCCTGGTGGTGTGGGCCCCTGGTGGCCCCCTCCGGGTTCCCTTCTGGCTGGCTTCCTCCTCGGAAATTCTAAGACTCCTCCGGTGTTACCCTCTTCTTATGATCTTCTGAAATAGGGTGTCCGGACAGTGCTTTTTTCCATCAGATTTCTGGTTTCGGTGTTTCTTCTCCCATAATTATTAAACATGTAAAATAAGATGAAATAACATAAGTAATGTATCATAACATGATATAATAATATATAAAAATAAAAAAAATAAAATAGTGATGCAAAATGGACGTATCAACTCCCCCCAAGCTTAGACCTCGCTTGTCCCCAAGCGAAACTAAACTCAGTAAACATGACCACCGGTTTATGGAGTGAGGCGTCGATAAATAAAATACAGACAAGAAGCATCACATTTAAGAAAGAACAAGTCATTTTAGACAACAACTTCCCCTTATATAATCAAACTTGAAACAAGTAGAAGAAATCACAATAAAAGTGCAAAAAGGAAATCATAATTGGTAAGGGCAAACTTCATTCTTGGTCAGAGAACAATTAACAATGTACTTATCTTTCAATGAGAGTCTTTATATTAGAGCTTATATTGCAGAGTTTATCATGCTCAATTATAACAGTCTCTTTGCAGACATTGGTAAATTTCAAAGTGGTAGTCAAACAGATAAAAGCATTTGTACTAAACAAGGAAGAATAAATAACATGATTGAGTAAATCAACATATAGATGGATGGGCCACAATAACTCAAATGCTTGCTTAAGATAGAAAGGAGTAGGTTTACTGAATCCACATAAAGGTAAAAGATAGGCCCTTCACAGAGGGAAGCTCATGCGCTAGAGCTTTTATTTAATAAACAGAGGTATAAAATGTTTGACACTCCTCCCAACCTTTCTTACACAAACCATGGCTAACCGAATTCTCGGGTGCGTGCCAACGATCACATACCATGGAGGAGTGTCTATTTTTTAGAGAGGTGTGTATGTCTATGTCAACGAATGGCAAATAGAAAATACAGTACGTCACAAGCTAACAAGACTTCACAAGAGCGGCTCCCATTGAAGGATGCAACTGGTGTAGAAGGTCATCCCTCTCTCTCTTTTGTTTACGCAATTATGCTTTGACTGATAAATCAGGGGCAAAAATAGTGAAGAGAATTTGTTGTATTAAGTTGGGGTTGGGCACCCCGCAGCCAACTCTTCCAGCATTTGGATAAGCGGATGAAGCCACTAGTCTAGGTGTGTAAACTCCAATCAACAAGTGAGATAAAGATTCTCTATTTGCGTCCTCATGAGATAAAATAGGAACGCAAAACAATTGCAATTTTGAAGGTTTTAAAGGTATCACACAAGCAATTTACTTGGAGTGGCGGTTAAATACCACAATAGGTAGGTATGGTGGACACAAATGGCATGGTTTTTGGGTTCAAGGTTTGGATGCACGAGAATCTTTCCCTCTCAGTACAGATTTTTGGCTAGCAAGGTTGGGTAGCAAGCATAGGAATTGAGGGAAAACAAACAACCATATATATGATAAAACCAATCGAGCAATCTTCCTTGAAGGTACAAACAATATTACTTGAGAATACTAAGCTTATGGGATAACAAGAAATAAATATCATGGAACAATATATCTACATGAAATCCCTCTTTTCTACTTAAGTCTCAAAGTATTGTTGCTACTGACCAATGCTAAGTTTGCCAAAACCAACTAGATTAACTTGAGGCTCCAGTATTGATACCAATACCAATAACAAGATCAACCAAATAACAGAAATTCCAAGCTAAAATAAAGTGTAGAAGATGATGAAACTTCTCATTAATATTCCATAACGAAAACTCAAACCAACGGGTACAACGTTAACCAACTAAAGAGTGATACTCCCATACTACAAACCATACTTGGCGATGCCATTCCAACTTACACAGACCCGACTAAAGAGTTTAGCGAGTCGGGCTGATCCATATTGAGATGCAACGAGTAAGTCGTCATTGGCATGTCTCAATCAATGTAATCCTTGGACCTGAGGTTATCGCACAATCCAAGTTGTGGAGCACCGACTTAGATTCTGTCAAACGTTGTTCTCTGACAGGGTAGTTATAAAGACAGAGTTCAGGTCGAATGAGAATCAAGCTGCGTGATATGGATAATCAAGATGGGATTTTGCCCCTCCGACTGGAGAGATATCCTCTGGGCCCTCTCGAGTGATATGATTCCAGAAGTATGGCCATGCGCAATTCAGTTAAGTGTTAACCGGGTCGATTTTGACTCAGAGCTAGTCGGATGAATCATATATCACGGATCCAGAAGAGAGTTGAGCTATTTAAGGGATAACGATTATTCGCCTATAGTTCGACAAGGTATATTGTGAGGCAAAAGGGACTCTGATGAAAAACACATTAGAAGGTATGTCGTCATGACTCTATGGCACTTGGGAGTTGGCATGTTCTGCTAGGAGGCGCTACCTATTGATAGATTGGGAGTCAGACTCCAATCATGTCTAAGTCGCCATGAGCCTGCGGGGTCACACACTGAAGAGCGGGAGCAAGTATATTGGCCGCGTTGGACCCGAACAAAAAATGGACTGAATTAGCGAGTGGGGCTCACGGAGTGAATCGGCCACAAGAGTTGTGAATCCCACTCGCACTCGCTATATAAGGAGGGGCGCAGGTTGCCCAACGGGCATAAGTTTCCACTCCCGTGCATTGGGAACCCTAACCCCACTTAGTCCAACCGCCGCAACGGACCTACAGTCCGCCGTCGGAGCTCCTTCTCGTACGTGTGGATACCGGCAGAGCTGTTGTACATTCAACACTTTAATGATCGCGTGATTATATCGGCTGGATCGGATCGTGGCACTACACTGCATCGATGTGATTTATCGATAATCTGCACCTTTGCGTTTAGTGGTAATCCTCGTGGCCATCTACCTCGTCTAGATCTTGGGAGTTCCGCGTAGAAGAGTTTTATTTATCTCTACGCGCTTCTACAGTGGTATTAGAGCGGTAGCTTCTGGTTTTAGCCCCCTGATCAGCGCATATGTGATATCTAGTTGGCGTTAGATTAGATCTAATTGTTGTATGGTGATCGTTCTCTGAGATAGATCGGTTTTGTACAAGGTTGATTGGATCAATCGTACTCGAGGGTTAATGGATGATCTGGTTTCCGTGATCATAGTGCTAAGGATATGGAACAACTTATCCCTACCGGTCGTTTTCCGCCATCGGGGTAAACCGTGATAAAAAAATCCAGTTGCGGTAATCGAAGATTAAAAAGTTTGGTCGAATCGGAATACGGATTAGATTTGGGTAAAACTGTTTTATTTGATGAAGAAATCCGTGTTCGGAATGCAGATTAGATCTGCGTTTTCCAAAATCGCCGGTGCTGCCCCTTCGATCCCCGCCTTCTATCTAGCTAGCGGAACCGCAGGCTTCGCCATGTCGTAGCGCCTTAGATGTCGTTACGAGTTTCACAATGCCGGTAGATATCGTTTCTATGCATAATTTATTTTTGCAGGATGTTGTGAATGGTATGTCTTATGTGCATGTGATGTGTGTGATCCATACGTGAGACGTGTATCATGTTTTTGTCAGCCGGTTGGAGCCTTGGCTCTTTCATTTTGTTGTATAATGACATGCGTGTCAGATTCTCTATGTAATTTTTCATTTACTAGCTAGTGTAGCTTTTTGGAGAATCCGGATGGCATGCAAGTCGATGTACAAGTCTGCAACATGGAGTAAGATAGCACGTGATAAAGTTGGCACGAGTCGACTGATACGTCCATAACGTATCTATAATTTTTGATTGTTTCATACTAATATTATGATTTTGACACTTGTTTTTATATAAAGTTTATGATTTATTTGTACGAACATATTAATATTTGCAAGAGTTCACAATGTTCTTGTTTTACTATTTGATGTGTAGGAATTAACAAGAAAATACAAAAGGAGACTTGTTGGAAAAGGAATATGACTTTCCTGAAATCTGTCCACCAACAGTTTTTAGCGATCATCAGTTTTACCCCAAATACAACATCAACTGAATATCAAATTGCCTACAAAGTTGTTGGCCATTTCAATACCTTTCATTTAATCCCAACAACAGCCCAATCCGAGTTCGTACGCGACCTGTGGACGCATTTTACTAGAGGATATATATATATCTGATTATGGGATTACGGGAATCGGTGACGGGATTGAGTCCAACTCTTACCATATTTGATGGATTCGTCCAAGCCACAACTTTGGGGCTGAGAGGGGTCCCTAGGAAGGTTCTAAAGGTGCCAAGAGCCTTTGGATCAAGGGGCCATCCATCGGAGGGCCGGACAGCATTGTCCTATCACATATAAGGAGAGGAAAACCCTAATTCTTGGGCAGCCACCAAAAGCCACGAATTTTTCCTCCCCATGGTCTCATCTCCATGGGGGAGGGCTCATCTATAGCACCAAGAAGCCATGGAGGAAGGGGGCTAAGGGGCGGCGCTCCCCCATGATGGCCGACCGGCTCAGGAGGAGCCCCCTGCGCCGCCGCCGGCCGCCGGCGCCGCCCTGCACCTCACGTGCTGGCCCTTCTCCCTCCTCTCCGCCATGATACCGCCTTCACCCACATAGAAAACTGCATTGAAGACAATAAAACCAATATCTTCACTAATTAATCTTGGACAAAGCCACCACAATTACGACCACTTTTCCACACTCATGGTACTGTTAGTTTATGGTTACTTAGTATATTTTATTGCTGCAGCACTAACATTTACTTTCTTGTATTTATTATCTTGCAAAGCTATCTCTCATATCTGTATTATTGCTCTAGTTTTATTTCCTAGATAATGCAAACGTTTAGTATGTGTAGAGTTGTATCAGTGGTTGATTGAACTTGAGATAATATTTATCCTACCTTTAGCTACTCGTTTGGTTCGACACTCTTACTTGTCGAAAAGGCTACACACGATCCCCTATACTTGTGGGATATCAAGACCTTTTCTGGCGCCGTTGCCGGGGAGCAATAGCGTGGGGTGAATATTCTTGTGTGCACTTCTTTGCTTTATCTCTAAGTAATTTTTCTTTCACTTATAAGTAGTTTTACTTTTTTCAGTTTTAAGTTGTTTGCTATCTTTAGTTATGGATAGGGAACACGAATTACAAAAACAATTAGTTGTACATGGTATCTAAAAATGTTTTCAAAAAGGAAAGTGATTGGAAAGATGAGTAATGGTTAAGCAGGGGTCGACCTTGAACACTTGTGTTCATGCCTATGAAACCAAAACAATTCTTTCCATAGAAGCTTTTCAGTTAAAAACTTGTATATGTTATGTATATATTGTACATATTCCTTTGTACCATAAAAATAAAATGTATAGATAACTTCTAGTTTGTTTATGATGCAAGTTTTCCACTTTGCTGCATAGAAACAGATTTCTAGGCTCCACTATAGAAAATTTTAAAAATCACTAGAAAGTGATATTGATCTGAAATTTCTTGAGTGCAAAGTAATGATTATCTGTCTTTCATTAGAAGTACTTTTTCTTATTTGAGGTAAGTAGATAGGTCTAATAATTCGATCTTTACTGACTGATTCTGTTTAGACAGATTTCCTGTGCTTCACTTAAAAATATCGTGATAAATCTCAGAATATTATTTTTACTTGAAATTTTTGTGCATAAACTTGAGATCATTATCTGTCTTTCATTAGTTTTTTAGTTTCTTCATTTGAGCTACGTAGATATCTCGTTAACTGTCATCTTTACAGACTGTTCAGTTTTGACAGATTGTCAAGCTTATTTTGTATTGTGCTTATAGTCAATGTTGATAATCTTTATTTGATCGATAAATGTTATAAATTGGTTAGTATACAGTAGGTAATCTTAATTTAAACTTGCCAAAACTTGAACATGAGTGTATTTTACTTAATGGGTACTAAGCCTACTAATGATTTTTTGTCAAGTTTTATGTGAATGTAGTATTTAAGATCCAATAGAGATGGTGATACGAGATAATTGAGAAGAGAAAAAGCTCAATCTTTGGAACTCCCAAGTGCACCTCAATTAAATATTCAAGAATATTCAATCATTAAATCTTGGGGATGCCCAAGGCATCCCTCCTTTTTTCCATTCCTAGGTAAAAGACGCTAAAGAAAAGCACTTCTTGGGAGATAACCCATGTTTTATTCCGTTTTCGTGTTGTTTTCTTTCAGTTTATTTTGTTTTCTTTGAGTCTTGGAAATTGTTACCTCTATAGAAACCTCTTCTTATCCTTTTTATTTCGTTTTTGTGCCAAGAATAGACTCTAATAGGGAGGAAGTAAGATTTGGGGAAGTTACTGTCTCAAAATAGATTCTGTGCTGCCACCAAAAAAATATTTCTCTCAGCCAGAACATCGAATTGATCTGAAACTTTTTGTGCATATGCCCCAGGGTGTTATACAACTAGATTTTATGAACATAAGATTTTCGAAAAAATCGATCTTTACCTGTTGTTCTGTTTTGACACGTTTCTACCAATATTTGCATTTGCCTCTTAATCTTTTTCTTTTGGTGTTCTTTTGAGGGGAAGAGCTTTAAAAGAAGTTGTGACAGTAGCTAATGTTTTCATGGGTGTTATACTTGTGATGAAACTGAACCAGAGTGGATTTACTATTTTGGTTACACTAATGTTGCTAATGAAGATTGTGTGAAGTTTTGTACGGAGTGAGTTTTCAATTGTAGGGAGAGAAGAATGATACGAGAAGATGAAGTATGGACAAAATCTCAAGCTTGGGGATGCCCATGTCACCCCAGGATATATCCAAGAAGTACAAGCGTCAAAGCTTGGGGATGCCCATGGCATCCCCTTCTTCACCAACAAAAATATCAGGTCTTCTTTCAAGACACTATATTTTTATTACTTCATATATTATGTGTTATTCTTGGAGCTTTTTTTATTTTTGCTTTAAGTTTTGTTTTGTTTACCTTGATGTAGCTATAATGTTTAGATTTTGTTTAGCCTCTGGTCTCTTAGTTTATCAAAAAAAAGTACCAAGTTTTACCCAATTTTCTTAGTTGATACATATGTAAAAAAATGGCTTTTCTGTTTTCAGCATCTACTGCCCACTGCGCGATTTTTCATATTTTACCGGAAACTCGAAAAGTCACGATGTTTTTACAGATTATGTATCACCCAATCCAATTCATGCACAAAAATTTGCAAAAAAATCTGACATTTTTGAGTGCACCTAAAAATTACGTTTTCCAGCTGTTGTTTTTCTGAACAGATTCTGACTTTTGTTGCAAGAGTGGCCTCTTTTACGTTTTCATTTGAGTCCTTTTGGGTCTTACCTTTTATTTATAAGTTGACCACTTAATAAACCTTTTTGTAACTCTATTTTTTTTTGATTTGTTTTAATAGCATCACTTTGGAAATATTATCTATTGCACTAATGTCTAACTGCAGAAAAGAAGGGGAAAGTTTTTCTGTTGAAGTTTTTTCATAGAGAATGAAGGAACACCAAATAGAGAAATATTGAAGAATGGACAAAGTAATAAGCTTGGGGATGTCTTCGCATCCCTCTTCATCATCAACCCCTCGGTTTACAAACCTTTAAACTTTGTTTTTCGAGCAACATAGAAACTTGAATAAACTTGGAGCGTCTGTACCTTACTATTTATTTGTCTTAGCATCAAACAACAGCTATATTAATAAATTGGTCGTCATATCTTTTATTTATCTCCTGTTTAGAGAGGTGGTTCAAAGTTTAGTAAACTTAAAAATGATGTGCAAATGATGTTGTTTAGTAGTTTATGTTTTCTTATGGTTCGTTTCAACTTGCTAATAGTGTATATTATGTCATTTTGATCTTAAAATGCATTGTCCTATTCATAGTAGGGTATGGTATTGTGGTATCCTCCTCTGTTTGTTTCATTTGAATCGACTTGGCACATGCTCATGCATGTTGAGACTTAAAACAAAAGTTCAATAAGCCCTAATGATTTATTTTGCCTCAGAGTTCTAGTATCAATTTTATGCCTCAGTTGATTTTACTTTGTCGCAAACATGATTATGGGAATTATTGCTCTCCTTATTGTCGCTTCCCAGTCTATTGCTAACCTTCACTTGCATTGAGTATGATCTCTACTCGTTCCTCCAAATCCCTGAAAACCAAGTTATTCCACAAAGTCCACTATAAACCCCCATGTGGTATTTAACTGCCACTTCAGAGTAAATTTCTCATGTGCTACCTTTCAAACTTTCAAAATTACTCCTGTTTTATGTTCTTGTTTTTTCTCATGAGGACGTAAATAGAGAATCTTTATCTCACTTGTTTACTGGATTTCACACCCTGGACTAGTGGCTTCATCCGCTTATCCAGTTGATAGAAGAGCTCGCAGCGGGGTGCCGAGCCCCAAATTAATGCAAAAAAATTCTCTTCATTGTTTCCCCCCCTGATTTATCAGTCAAAGTATAATTGTGTAAACAAAAGAGAAAGAGGGATGACCGTCTACCCAGATGCCTCCTTCATATGGGAGCCGCTCTTGTGAAATCTAGTTGGCTTGTGACGTACTGTATTTTCCCGTTTACCATTCGTTGACACTAGCATACACCTCTCTTAAAATATAGACACTCCTCCATGGTATGTGATTGTTGGGAGTCACCCGAGGATTCGGTTAGCCATGATTTGTGTAAGGTGGATGGGAGGAGTGTCAAACTTTTAATACCTCTGTTTGATAAAATAAAATCTCTAGCACATGAGTGATCCCTGCTTCCCTCCGCGAAGAGCCTTTCTTTTACTTTTATGTTGAGTCTCCACCATATTCTTTGAGAACCTTCTTGAGAGCATAATTGTCATTCTTAGTGTGATGTGTTTGTCCCAAAAGCACGGTTGATTGTGGTATAACTTTGATACTTATATCTTTGATATCTTTACTTCTAGTCTTCCCTTGAACTTCAGAGGTGCCCTGGCATTTATGTTTTGCTCCACAATTAAAGGCAAGCGAGATACCACTCTACCATGCTTTATTATGATCATTAAAATCTTGTTGATGTTTATAAATATCATGTTATGAGCTCTTAGTTCATTGATACTTTTCATTAGGTAACATGATTGCTAAGTTTAACTATCCATACATCATGAAATTGTTAAGGACCTAATCATAGCATTTACAATAAAAAATAACTTTATTATCATTTACCTACTCGAGGACGAGCAGGAATTAAGGTTGGGGATGTTGATACGTCCATAACGTATCTATAATTTTTGATTGTTTCATGCTAATATTATTCTTTTGACACTTGTTTTTATATAAAGTTTATTATTTATTTGGACTAGCCTATTAATAGTTGCAAGAGTGCACAATGTTCTTATTTTACTCTTTAATGTGTAGGAATTAACAAGAAAACACAGAAGGAGACTTGTTGGAAAAGGACTCTGACTTTCCTGAAATTTGTCCACCAACAGTTTTTAGAGATCATCAGTTTTACACCCAAAGACAACGTCAACTGAAGATCAAATTTCCTACAAAGTTGTTGGCCATTTTAATACCTTTCATTTAAGCCCAAGAACAGACAAATCCGATTTTGTATGCGACCTATGGAACCATTTTACTGAAGGATACATATCTGGTTACGGGAATCGGTGACGGGATTGAGTCCAACTCTTACCATATTTGATGGGTTCGGCCAAGCCACGACTTTGAGGCTGAGAGGGGTCCCTAGGAAGGTTCTAGAGGTTCCAAAATCCTTTGGATCAAGGGTCCATCCAACGGAGGGCCGGAGAGTATTGTCCCATCATATATAAGGAAAAACCTAATTTTTGGGCAGCCACCAAAAGCCACGAATTTTTGCCTCCCCCATGGTCTCATCTCCATGGGGGAGGGCTCATCTAAAACACCAAGAAGCCATAGAGGAAGGGGGCTAAGGGGCGGCGCTCCCCCATGATGGCTGGCCGGCGCAGGAGGAGCCCCCTGCGTCGCCGACGGCCGTCGGCGCCGCCCTGCACCTCACGTGCTGTCCCTTCTCTATCCTCTCCGCCATGATGCCGCCTTCACCAACACCTCCATCATTATCTCATCCTTGTATTCAGTGGTTCATCCTCCCATAAACCTATGTACCATCCTATGTAAATATGGTGTTTGATGCTATAATATTTATCCTATGATCTATGTCATGTTTGTGTAGTTTATTTGTCTTTTGATTGCTTGGTTGAATGTCTTTGGTTCATTAGAGTTGTATGTTGATAAGGTACTGTCCATGGTGTCCACTATATTTGTGCGCGCTTGGATCAACACCATAGGGTTAGTAGTATGTGCAACGGAAGGGGCGTAGTTCTGCCGGAGTGACGAAACCTAAGGACTCAAACCGGTTAGTTGCACGTATGAGAGTAAGAGGACCATTAACTTAAGGCTATGGTTGGGTATTTTTACCTTAATGTATCTTCTAGTAGTTACGAATGTTTGCTAGAGTTCCAATCATAAGTACTTGCAATCATTGGATAGTGAGAGCTTGTTAGCTTTGCCTCTCCCACATAGAAAACTGCATCAAAGACAATAAACCCGATATCTTCACTAATTAATCTTGGACAAAGCCACCACAATTACGACCACTTTTCCACACTCATGGTACCGTTAGTTTATGGTTACTTAGTATATTTTATTGCTGCAGCACTAACATTTTCTTTCTTGTATTTATTATCTTGCAAAGCTATCTCTCATATCCGTATTATTGCTCTAGTTTTATTTCCTAGATAGTGCAAACGTTTAGTGTGTGTAGAGTTGTATCAGTGGTTTGATTGAACTTGAGAGAATATTTATCCTACCTTTAGCTCCTCGTTTGGTTCGACACTCTTACTTATCAAAAAGGCTACACACGATACCCTATAGTTGTGGGATATCATCGACTTACAAGGTTTGTAGAGATGGAGATCACCATGAAGAGAGTCATACAATTTCACATCATAATTGCTTTATTTGTGTTATTGTTATGTCTCTTTTTACCTATATTAGATAGTTGTTAGATTTTAATCCCTCAAAGAAGGTCTAGTCGGTCGCCCGCCAGTGCTGCACCATCACAAGTCGTACATTCTTGGTAGTGGGCTCATACAATTGAGGTGATATCAATTCTTTCCGATTAAGTGGGTTTTAGTCAGACTCTTACAACGGAAGCACCTGTTAAGATAGACGAGTCCATCACAACGGTTATGGGGCTCGGGGCTCGGTAGGTTGGGAGCCGGGGCATGTGATGACACCCAACTAATAGGAGTCGTATTGGATACGATTGGCAAGATGTTGCCTACCTAGATCACTTGACCACTAGCGATGATGCTAAATCTCACTAGTCGGATTGCATTTTTAGGATCTTGAATCACTTAGCAACCATCGGATGGGTGTTGGTCTAGTGGGAGCATAAGTATTAAATCATTTAATATGCCTGATCTTTTATGAATACATGTCTTAAGTGTTTTGCATAATTTTCTGTTGTAGATCAATGGCACCTAGGAACCTTCCTCAGTTGTCAACTTCTGCGTTGAGGTCAATCCTAGTTAAAGATAAGGTTAATGGAACTAATTTCACCAACCCGTATCGTAATCTGAGAATAGTCCTCAAGCATGACAAGAAAGACCATGTTCTAGACAGTCCACTTCCAGATGATCCTGATGATGATGCGACAATCGCTGCCATGAATGCCCATCGTAAGACTAGAGATGATTCTACGGAAATTAGCTGTCTTATGCTTGCACACATGGAACCTGACTTGCAGCAGCAGTTTGAGAATTTTGAGGCCGACAATATGACCGAAAGCCTCAAAAGTATGTTCCAGGATCAGGCAAAGACCGAGAGGTATCAAGTCTCTCAAGATTTTCTCGGCTGTAAGCTCAAAGATGGTGATCCACTAAGTCCGCGTGTAATCAAGATGACTGGTTATGTGCAGCCTCTCGATAGCTGAGCTTCCCAATTAACGAATACTTCGCTATTGATATAATTCTGAATGGTCCATTCATTTCGAACTACCACATGCATGGTATGAATAAGAATCTCACTAAATTACATGGGATGCTCAAGATGGCTGAGGCTGATCTCAAGAAAGGCACCAATCAAGTGTTGATGGTGCAGAATAAGGCTAAGTTCACAAAGACTTCTTGGACCAAGAAGAATAAGGATAAGTCAGGAGGCAACGCCTATGGCTCAGTCCCGAGCGCTTCCCGAGGGACTAAGCCATCTCCTACAACCGAATCAAATTGTTTCTATTGCAAGAAGGATAGAAACTGGAAGAGGAACCGCACCAAGTATTTGGCCGGCAAAGCCAAGAGTGGAGGTGTGACTTCCAACTCAGGTATGCTTGTATGCAATGCTATAGACATTTATCTTTCTGATGCAAGTAACAAATCTTGGGTATATGATACCGGATCAGTAATTCACATATGCAACTCGTTGCAGGGACTGGTAAGAACTAGGAGCATGGAAAGAGGCGAGGTTGATATTCGGGTCGGCAACAAAGCGGGAGTCGTTGCGTTGGAAGTCTGCACGATACAACTTCATTTACCTTCAGGATCCTTAATGGAGCTGAATAATTGTTATTATGTTTTAGTGCTTAGTCGAAACATTATTTCCACCTCATGTTTAATGATACAAGGTTATGAGTTGAATATTAAGAATAATGGTTGTTCTTTATATTTGAAAGATATGATTCATGGCTTTGCACCCGTCCAGGATGGGTTATTTATTTTGAATCTTGGTAGTGAATCGGTCTATAACATAAATGTGAAAAGGTTGAAACCAAATGATATAAATATGACTTACTTTTGGCACTATCGGCTTGGTCATATAAGTTAGAAGCGCATGAAGAAGTTCCACAATGATGGAATTCTAACTTCGTTTGAATTGGAGTCGTTCGAGACATGCGAATCATGCCTACTCGACAAAATGACCAAAACACCTTTTGCAAGGAGTTGTGAAAGGGCGTCTGACTTGTTGGAACTAATACACAGTGATGTATGTGGTGCGATGAGCAAGATGGCCAGAGGTGGTTATGATTACTTCATTACCTTCACTGATGATTTGAGTAGGTATGGATATATCTATTTAATGAAGCACAAGTCGAAAGCCTTTGAGAAATTAAATGAATTCCAGAGTGAGGTACAAAATCAACTCGGCAAGAAAACAAAGTTTCTACGGTCGGACCGTGGAGGCGAGTACATGAGCCATGAGTTTGATGACCATCTAAAGAGTTGTAAAATAGTTCCTCAACTCACTCCGCCGGGTACGCCGCATAGGAACGGTGTATCAGAACAGAGAAATCGAACCTGGTTGGACATGGTACGAACAATGATGAGTCAGACAGATCTACCTTTATAATTTTGGGGTTATTGTCTAGAAACTGCAGCACCCACATTAAATAGAGTAACATCAAAGTCAATAGAGAAGACACCACATGAGATGTGGACTGGCAAAAGGACAAATTTGTTTTTTTCTTAAGATTTTGGGTTGTGAAGCATTTGTCAAGCGACTTCAGTTGGACAAGATCACACCCAAGTTGGATAAGTGTATTTTCATGGGGTATTCGAGGGAAACCTTGGGGTACTACTTCTACAATCGAGAAGAGGGAAAAGTGTTTTTTGGTCGAAACGATGTCTTCCTTGGGAAAGAGTTTCTCAGTCAGGGAGTCAGTGGGAGCACAGAGCAACTCGAAGAAATTCGAGAGGAACCGGCTAGGGGCGAGTCAGCAAGAGCCTTGGAGGCTAAATCGGTCATGGTACCTATGCCGGTAACAACACCTGAACCACGGAGACCTTCCGTATTACAAAATGCTCGTGATGTATTATTGTTAGACAATAATGAGCCGACAACTTATTTGGAAGGGATGGTGGGATCTGATTCTGAGTCATGAATTGGAGCCATGAGATCCAAGTTAAAGTCCATTGATGGAAATCAAGTTTGGAATTTGGTTGATCTGCCAGACAGTGCAAGACCCGTTGAGTGTAAATGGATCTTTAAGAAGAAAACTAATATGTAGGGAAATGTTTCCGTCTATAAAGCACGGCTTTGTCGCGAAGGGGTTCCGACAGGTTCAATGAGTTGACTACGACGAGACCTTCTCGCCTGTAGCGATGCTTAAGTCAGTTTGGGTCATGTTAGCCATATTAGCCTATTTTGACTATGAGATATGGTAGATGGATGTCAAGACGGCTTTCCTTAATGGAAATTTAACCGAGTACATGTATATGATACAGCCCGAAGGTTTTGTCGATCCGGCTAACACCGATAAGGTATGCAAACTTCAGAAATCCATTTATGGGTTTAAGCAAGCATCTCGGAGTTGGAGCATTCGTTTTGATGAGGTAGTAAAATCTTCTGGCTTCATTAAGAGAGAACATGATTCTTGTTTATACAAGAAGTTTAGTGGGAGCAAAGTAAATTTTCTAATCTTACATGTGGACGACATAATACTGATAAGAAATGATATCATGATGTTGCAAGAAACCAAAGAATCATTGAAAATGAGTTTATGAATGAAGGATTTGGGTGAGGCGATTTACATACTGGGAATCAGGATATATAGAGATAGATCAAGGCGGCTCATTGGATTGAGTCATAGTACATATCTGGACAAGGTGGTGAAGAAATTAAACATGGAATCATCTAAGAAGGGGTTCTTACCGATGTCCCATGTTGTAAAACCTAGCAAGACTCACTGTCATTCGACGACTGATGAGCGAAGTCGGATGAGTGTGATCATGTATGCTTCGGTAGTCAGATCCATCATGTATGCCATGATTTATACTAGGCCGGATGTTTCCTATGCTGTAAGTGTAACGAGCAGATACCAGACTGACCTTGGCAAAAACCACTCGGCAGCGGTTAAAACCATCCCTAAGAACTTGAGAAGGACTAAGGACACGTGTAGCGTTCCCATAGTTAAATAATGCAAGAACCCTGTGTTATTGTGATAGTCCCTCGATCAATTGCTAGCACCACGGTTCAAAATGAAATATCATGCAAATGCGTCAAAATCTATTTCATCGCATGATCTAGTCTTTACAAAATACGATTACAATTTGCATGGTCTCAGAAGACTAGCAAGAAACATAATTACAATGGAAACCATAGAACAAGATTGATCCTCATCTTCTTCATGCGCCATAGGAAAAACATATTTGTGATAGACTCGAGATCCTGAACGAAACCTCACTCGTCTTCAGATTCATCTGCAGGATGGAATATACAGCCACAAGGGGTCAATACAATTTAATATATTGGCAAGTAACACTATGGTGGTTATGAATGTCAAGGCTAATACTACATGCATATTTGGCTAAGTGGAGTTTTGGCTAAGTTTGCATAAAGCAAGTTTTCTCCTATCTCTTTTGTAAAACAAACTTTTCTTCTCAAAGGTTGGAAACATTGGATTGATATCCAAGCACCACAAATACTGTTCACTTAGTAAAATTTTACTTACTGAAAATGGTGTTGAGATTCTTCCGCCATTCCTTATCCAGTTGCTCGAAGTCGTCCTTTACCGGGGACACAGTTAAGATCTTAGTTTCTAACTATGCACAGATTGTGCACTTTCACCCTTTGTCTTAAATTAACCCAAACATCCTATACACATAGAGTGCATCATGGAAATGAGAGAATTGAGACGAGATCTTTCAGAAGCAAGAATTCAACCCAAACAGCATGACCCGTTCCACCTATAATTATGCTACATCTTCATATCAAGCATGGGATGAACTCTCACAACTTAGTTGATCAAGACAAAGCCCATATATCAAAAGGCTGCACGGAAAGCTACTAGATTTAAAGGGACTCAGGAATCTCTTTGTTCCTGGTGGCCATCTGGAAGTGACAACCTCAAGTGGAATAACCCTTAGATAAGGGCCCTGAGGAAACACTCAACATAAACCAGTCTTTCCAATTCCACCTAGGTGATTCATTTAATAGTTATACTTAGAATTTTTCCGCAACATCTAGTAAAACAATTTGTCACATTGCATAGCATCTGCTAAGTTCTAGGCCTATCAAAATAACAAGGGTAAAAGAGATGGCTACACACTATAGGATAATGCATACGACTCAAAAATCAACTAATGCATATAGAAAATATTGGGTATTTGATTGTGTGTTACTTGCCTTTGAATTTGGTGAAGAACAATAACCTCTCTTCACAAAATAACGTTGCTCCCCGTATAATCTAACATTGGAAACACAACAACAAAATAAACAAGCATGCCAATCAAACAAACAAACAAATGAAGAAAACATACAAAGCAACAAACAAAGAAAAATGAAGTATGTGAAAACATTTAGTTTCAATGCACAAAATAAAACTAAGTGATTGTAGTTAGAGTTTTCCATTTGTGACTAAGGATTGGTCTTTGATCAAGAAGATCACACAAAGGTGTTAGGGTAATCTATTTCGATCTTGAGTCTCTTCAAGTTCTTCTTTTGTCTCCTTGAGTTGCTTCTTATTCCCAAGTCTTTATGCATGTACTTGAAGGCCTTGTTTGTATTCTTCCTTGTTGAGTAGAAGAAATCATCTTAAGCACCTATCTGGGACTTAGTCATATAGAATAATAGAGGTAGTAGAGATTGTTAGAGTTCCTTTAGAAGGACTTGTAAAATCTTCTCTTCTTCTTCATATTCTTGGAGAATATTCTTCTTGAGTTGAAGTTTGGCTTCTTGTTGAATTTGTCCTTCTTGATGGAATCCTAAGTCTTGGTCAAAAACTTCCATCTCACTTGAGAAACTAATTTTAAGTGTTTTAAAACAAATCCTAAGTTCTCACATGATTGGTCTTGGAAAATCTTCAAGCACTTTTGTAGCTTCCTCCTTGGTGTGGTGACTTCCTTGGAACTTCCTACACTTGATGGTTTTGGTACTAACTAGGGGCTGGTCTTTATCTGACTTAGCCATAGCACAAGTTCTAAGGGAACATAAAAGAAAGGGGAGAAGAGACTTAGAGAAAAAGAGAGATGCAGTTGGTCTTCTTGAAGTTCCTCTTGATATTTTCTTCTAAGTGCTTCTACTTCTTGGAGATAATTCTGGAGTTGGTTTTCTTGGCTAAGTCCTTCATGGTCTTCAAGCTTCATTTTGACTCCAAGGATAACAAAGGGGCATCCTTCTTCACTTCATCGTTTTCACAATTCCACACTTAGTGGTTTTAAACTAGGAGGGACAACTAGAGAAAAATACATGGACATGGGTTTCATGGAGTCCAGTGGCTTAGGTTTTGTTCACTCTAGTCTATGGTTAGTACTTAGAACAAAATTGCGAAAATAACATATTGAAAATATTTACACAAATTAAACTAAGTCAAAACACTCAAAAAGGACAATTAACTCTAAATTCAATTTTAAATAGTTCAAAAAAAAATTTGGGACATCAAACATGAAAGTATACACTATAAGGTTTCTAGGGATATTTTATTTGTAATTTTCAGATTTGTAGAATTTAAACTATGCCAAAATTTATCAAACAAGCATATTTAAAATTGAACCAATTTAACTTCGTCAAATTTGAATTTGGACAGTGTTAAAAGATTCTACATGTTGTGCTGATTTCAAAAGGTCCAAGTTTGCTTAATTTGGATCTACGATTAACAAGTTATGATGATTCCAAGTTATAGGGGTGTTTTTGCAAAACCGCCAAAATAAATCTATTCCGGAATAAAAAGAAAAAGCCTGCGCGACGTGGCGCGCTATGATTGGGAAGTCGTGCTGATGCGGATCCGACATGGTGCTGACGCGGCTATGACGTGGCGCTGAGGCATGCAACGTGGCAGGCCAAGTAGCGAAAGCCCATTGGCTTATATCGGTTCGGGTGGTTGACCTAACATGGTCCGTGCGATTTAGATCGGACGATCGACGTGGACGACATCGGCGGTAGCTCGCGGGCGCGGATGGTGGAGGCGCTCCGGCGCTTATCCGGCCTTGGCGAAGACGGCGGTGGGTGCGGCTCCTCTCGGCGGTTCTCCTCGTGCTCGTACTTTTGCTCCTCGGGCCTCCAATCGTCGGCATCTTGCAATCTCGGAGTTCAGAAGCTGAATGGCGACGGCGGCGGAAGCTCGTCGAGTTTGGTTGGCGGCGACATGGGCTATGGTACGGGTTTCGAGGTGTGGCTCGAGCGCGGACGTCGAGGGTTGGCCCCTTTTATGGGAACGGATGCGTGGGCAAGGGGGTAGAAGAGGACGGTGGCGGCGACAATGAAATCCTGCTTGTTCACGCACGTCGAGGTCTCCTGACGTCATGTGTGATGTCAGTGTGGAAGGGCCCGCATGGCGTGTGAGGGAGAGAGAAAACGGTTCGTGGGCTGCTGCTACCGGGCCTCTGTCTCGCGCGTGCGTGAAAGAGAGGGCAGAGAGGTGAGTTGGGTTGGGCCACTTTGCGTGGCTCGGCCAGCTTCTCCTTTTTTTTGTTCCCTCTTTTTTTTCTTGTAAACATAATTTTTGAATAAAAGCTCCAAATGGCCTCAAACAAAATGCTATAATTTTGTAAAATCAACCTCTTTCAAAAGAAAACATTTTTTTAGAGCAACCACATATTTCATTAATAGAAAATCAAGTTACAATAAGCAACACATATGGAAACTAAAAGACAAACCGGGATAAAAATGATTATCCTGAATTTGCAAGTAAAACCCTAAAAGATCGAGAAATACAAAACGACCCCTAGGGTTTACTGCAACCACCATAGCGAGCGGCCGCCGTTTTCCTCTAGCGCCGTCGAGACGAACACCGAAAGAAACGCCGAGCCTCCACCATTGCAAGATCCGAGAAAGCACCATTGCCAACGAGGCTTTGTGAGTCGATGAACAGACCCGCTGCATGCAGCAAGGCAATGTCGCTGTGGCACGTCGACCGGGGACGTCCCCGTGCTTTCTTGGACCAAGATATGTCGCCTCCCATCAACGATGTCGGAGAGGAACGACAGATCCACCACCTCCGGACCAGCATCCGCGCTCTAGAAGAACCATCTCGCCCCGGCGCCAGCGCCATCGTGAATAACCACGAACGCCAGCGACACACCGAGAAACTGATCTCGCCAGATCTAAAGATCGGCGAGAAGACCAAGCTGTTGATCTGAAGGACCAAGCAGCACACTTTGCCATCAACTCCGAGACGCCGCCCTGAAGGTCGCCACCGGTATGGGAGTGGAGTTGGGGCAGATTTATTTGCCCGGGCGCCGCTCCCACCACCCCAACGACGCCCCAAGAAAGCAGTAGGCTAACCCTAACTACAGACCGGCGCCGAAGTGCCATGGTCCCCACCTCCTCGCGTCGCCGGAGTGGCTAACGGAGGAGGCAGGGACCGGCGGCCGCCGCTGTAGTTGGAGCCTTAGGCGTCGCCTCCTAGATCCTTTCAAAAGAAAACATGTGTATGTTGTTTTAAACATAATCAAACTTTCATATTTTCAAAATATGAAAAAAATGACAAATAGTTACTTAATGTTAACTGCCTTATATAAAATTAATTAAATGATATAATGGTCAAAAAATTCAAAGACAAAAGATATTTAAAATCAGTGTTTCCCTGTGTTATTTACTACTTTTTATACCAAGAAAATATTGTGAAACTCATTTTATTACGTATTACTTGATATATCACTTGAAAACCTTATAATTAACTTTGAGCTTCGAAAATGCTTTCCATATACAAATAATTAGAGGATGAGTTATCATCAATTGATAGAAGATGAAAACATCCTGGAAAACAACTTGCTTATGGAAAACTATTTTATGATATTATGTCCTAGTTAAATCAGTTTATAGTCATATAGTTAATTCCAAGTCAATAAGTTATTTAATTATGCTAAAATATCTTTGGGGTTTAAGGTACTCAAGTTTTAAATGCCAAGAAAACATTTTCAATTAACATTTGAATTTAAAAACATTTTCCTCAAGAAGGTTTGCTATAGAGAAATAATTATACTGAAATAACAAAAAAAAAATTGAATGAGGTTAAAAGTTTATGGAGTTAGAGACATGTTTGGATTGTTATTTTCAGAATAAAATATAATATTTCCTTTTTATTTGGTTTTTGATGGCTTGCATTAGTAGAAAACTTAAAGTTTTAATTTTTTTGTGATTTTTAACGTCTCAAAAAATCAGGGATGTTATAACATGTTCCTAGTTTATGGAGTCGATGATGAACTCAGTGTAAAGGGTTACACATATGCGATTTATCTTACAGACTCAGATGATTCTCGTTCGCAATCTTGATATGTGTTCATCATGAATGAAGGGGCTATGAGCTCGAATAGTTCCAAGCAACATACTGTGTCTACATCTACGACACATGCTGAGTATATTGCTGCCTCGGAGGCAACAAAGGAAGTCGTTTGGATCAGGAACCTCGTGATGGATCTTGGTGTGGTTCATGGCGCGTCCAATCCATTGGATGTGTATTGTGACAACAATGGTGCTATCTGGTGCTAGCGTTGATGGTGCCTTGATGTTGGCAATGCGTGTTGGGAACCCCAAGAGGAGGGTGTGATGAGCACAGCGGTAAGAATTTCCCTCAGTTAAGAACCAAGGTTATCAATCCAGTAGGAGAAAGAGGATCTTCGGAAGGTTGATGCCACTGACGGTGGTGATGGCGCCTCACCGGTGTCAGCAACAACGCGGAACCTGCAGACAACACAACCAAAATACTTTGTCCCAACGGTACAGTGAGGTTGTCAATCTCACCGGTCTTGCTGAAAATAAATATTAGACGCATAGTGTGGAAAATGGTGTATGCTTGCAGTAAGTAAAGAAAACAGGAAATTGTAGAGGTTTGTTTAACAATGTAGGAAAATGGATCGGGGTTCATAGGTTCACTAGTGGTGTCTCTCCATAAAAGATAGCATGATGGGTGAACAAATTACAGTTGGGCAATTGACAAATAGAGGTTGCACCATAGTGCAAATTCATGACATAATGACTACTATGATATTTAGTGCGGGCATTACAAAAATATACATATATCGTAATCCAACTGCATCTATGACTAATAAACCACCCTCAGGTTATCATACGAACCCCCTTAGGTATTAAGTTGCAAGCAACAGATAATCGCATTAAGCAATGTGTTAATGTAAGCAATGATTGTACACGCGGGCACTCACACCGTGTTTTCTCCCTAGTGGAAACAACACATCCTCCTCCGTCACGTTTCTGCCACTCGAGCATAGGCGAAAAGGAGGCATGAACTCACTATCGAGCATAAATAATCCCTCTTGGAGTCACTAGCAACTACTTTCCAGAGCAACCACTAGCAACGGAAAGCATGCAAGATCACAAATAACATATGCAATAAAGACTATAATCAACTTGGCATAAATTCAATATTCATCGGATCCCAGCAAACACAGGACATAGAATTACATAAGAACAATCTCGATCATGTTAGGCAGCTCACGAGATCTAAACATTGAGGCATATGAGGAGAAGACATCCATCTAGCTACTGCGATGCACCCGTAGTCCAAGGACGAACTACTCACGCATCACTCTGGAGGCAGGCATGGTGATGAAGAGGCCTCCGGTGATGATCTCCTCTCCGGCAGGGTGCCGAGAGACAGCTTCAGAACCCCTTGATCTAGGGTTGACGATGACAGAGGTTGCGGAACTTTTCGGGGATATTTGATTAGGTGCCTAGGGTTTTCCTTCGGAGGGGAATAAATAGGCGAAAGGGCAG
Organism: Alopecurus myosuroides; assembly: GCA_028641055.1. Lineage (NCBI taxonomy): Eukaryota > Viridiplantae > Streptophyta > Magnoliopsida > Poales > Poaceae > Alopecurus > Alopecurus myosuroides. The sequence continues at coordinate 1,409,399 of JAPCYS010000008.1, read as the reverse complement.
AGGCGGTGGAGCCCTGGGGGGCCCACACCACCCCTCGGCGCGTCCAAGGGGGGACGCCTCCCTATGGTGTGGGCCCCCTGTGGCCCCTCTCCGGGTCTATTCAGGACTCCGTGGAACCTTCGGGAATTCTAAGACTTCTGGGCTTCGAATTTTCCAATTCCGAGAATATTTCCAGAACAACTTTTCTGAAACTAAAAACAGCAGAAAACATGAAACTGGCTCTGGCATCTTGTCAATAGGTTAGTTCAGAAAATCGATAAAAATGACAAAAGAAGGGAGAAAACATGTAGCAATTGTCATAATATTATCATGGAACATCAGGAATTATAGATACGTTGGACACGTATCACTATCGCATAAGCCAAGTGAAAGTTAATGGTGCCCCACGTGTGGTTTTGGTAATTAATGACAATCCTTATGGACTAATAGTTTCATTGAGATATCCTTGTAAGTTTGTCCATTGGCACCACTTGAACTCCATGTGTTGGATTCAAGAAGGAGATTGTGTGAACATTCATGTTTACCTTCAAGACATCATCATCATGAATAAAGAGAAGATACTTAGTTGCTCAAGTTGAAGTGCAAGTTCAAGATGAGCATCAAGAAGAGTTCAAATGTTTGATGCTCGCCACCCATATGGAGATTATTATCAAGTGAAGATGGACATGTGAGAAGCTCTCCCATATTATCTAATGGGGGAGCAATTTACAAGTCTTCACAAAGCGAAGCGCAATCAAGAAAGGTGCTCCAACTTGAGGTGATTAAGATCGTCATCATCTATCTCAATTGGAATGCGCAAGACAAAGGTGACATTGATAGGATTTCTATTTTACCGGTCTCATGATGTTAGTAGGGAGACCGGGTTATAGGATAGATAACCATTCTATCAAGAGGGGCTCTCGAATGAGTTGCTTGATCGTATCGTTCGTAGACAGCTCAAACCTTTGCATCTTTGGCATCATCTTTCCTTGTTCTTATTTGGGTTTTCTCCATGTGTGGTTTTAGATCTTGTCTTGTTCTTCATGTCAAGCTCAAGTTCATCAAAAACGGATTTCGTATAGAAAACTTGTTGCGTTTTTGTTATTGGAGGTTTTGCCGGTTCCTATCTTATAGAAAGGTCTAGACTTTGCCCATTTGGTTTTATTATTCCTTGTTGTACTATGATGTTTCACTGCATATTCTTGTAGTGCTAGTTTCTGCAATTTCAACGAGCCCAAGAACGTCGCAAACGGAGTCCGGATGCAAAAGATATGACCGTTTTCGTATCAATGTTTTCGCAGTTTTCAGGGGGGCGGAAATTCCGGTCTAAGGCCGGAAATTTCCGGCCAGGCCGGAATATTCCGGGGCAAAAATCCGGCCCGGCATCTGTGAGCGGGCACTCGCACTCCAGGGGGTCCTGGGTCGTCCGGAAATTTCCGCGGTTGAAATTTCCGCCCTGGGAGGCCGGAAATTTCCGGGGTAAGTGGAAAATTTCCATTCCGGACGGTCCTAACGGCCATATTTCGTGGGAAGCTATAAATAGCCTTCTTCTTCCTCGAGAGGAGGCGGCCCAACCCATTTCCTCTCTCCTCCATTGTTGACCTTCAAAAGCTTGGGTTTCTCTCAATCCCTCCAATGATTCTTGCCCATTTTTAGGGAAAAGAGAGAGGAGATCTAGATCTACTATTCCACCAATCAATATCTCCTCGTAGTGAGGGGAATCAATTGGATCTAGATCTTGAGATTCATTTGTTGTTTTCCTTGTTCTTCCTCCTTCCTCCCTCCATAGCATTAGTTGCTTTGGTGGGATTTGGGAGAGAAGGACTTGATCACTTTGTGTGTTCTTGCCATTGCATTAGGTGCATCGGTTTGAGTTCCCCACAGGATTCGTGAAAAAGAAGTTCGTGAGCTTGTTACTCTTGGGTGCTTGGTCACCGGAGAGATTGTTCCTCTTGGGTGTATTGAGCACCCTAGACGGTTAGTGCTTGGGGCTTCCACCTTGTTGCAAGAAGCTTCGTTGAGAGCCTCCAACTTACTTGTGGAGATAGCCTCAACCTCGTGTAAGGTTTGGTCACCGCCTTCAAGACGACCTCATAGTGGAAACGAGAATCTCCCTCACCGGAGAAGCTCAAGGAGAATAAGGTGTGCACATCCGTGCTATTGAGGAGCGCCTAGGTGGCTCCCCACCTCTCCAACGAAGACGTACTTCCCTTGGGAAGGAACTTCGGTAATCACATCGTGTCTCCTTGTGCTTCGGTTATTTCTATACTCTAGCTCATTACTTATGCCTTTACCTTTGTGATAGCCATCGTGCTTGAATTTATCTTTCTTGCTATCACATAGTTGTATATCTTGCTTAGCATAAGTTGTTGGTGCACATAGGTAAACCTAGCTTGTATAGGTTTTGCGCTCGATAAATTAAACGCTAGTTTTATTCCGCATTTATTCAAGACTAAACCGTAATTATTTTAAAGCGCCTATTCACCCCCCTCCTAGGCGATATCCTTGTACTTTCAATTGGTATCATAGCCAGGGCTCTCATTGTTAGGCTTCACTGCCTTGAGAGTAATGATGTCGCTTAGTGAATTAGTGCACGATCCCACATTTCATTTCGATGGCACAAACTATGATGTTTGGAAATTTCGTATGCTCATTTATTTCCGGGTCATGGACCCACGTATGGAGCAAATTGTAGAGATGGGTTTTTATCCTCCAAAGGATCCTCAAAATCTAACTTTAGAGGAAGATAAAAACTTATCTCTCGATGCTCTTGCTATTAATGCGTTTTTCCTTCTTGTGAGCCTTGTAGTTATTAAGCCACTCTTTCCTATCCGGAATGCTCATGAGCTATGGACAAAGCTTCAAGATAAATATGGAGTGTCCAATATTAAAGAGGGTGATTGTTCTCCCTCCGTTTCCGTTCGTGATGAGTTCTCAACTTCTTATAATTCACCAACATGTGGTAAGCCACAAACTAATGAGATGGTGTGTAGTGATAGGCTTTGCAATAATGATAGTGAGCTTATTATTGATGATCCTCCATATCTATCTTATTGCCATGCCTCATCTTTGGACTTAAACACAACTAGCACCAAAAATATTTTACATGCTTGCGTTGATAGTCCTTGCATATCATGTCAACGTTGTGTGTCTAAATCTCATGATGATATGCTTGCTTTATCTTGTTCCCGTGATAAAAATAATTGTGTTTCCTCTAGTCTTTGTGTGGCTAACAATGTAAAGGAAAACCAACTCTCTATGGAACAAGATGTGGACTTGAGTGGTGCGTCAAGTAATGATCTATCATCATCTACCACCTTTTGCCTCATGGCCAAGGATTCAAAGTATCTTATACTTTGAACCCCAATATATCTCATGATGATAGAAATGAGTGGATAGCTTTATGGTTAGCTAGCCTTTATGGTGAGACCAAGAGAAATGTGAATGCTCTTCTAGAACAACTTGATGAGGCTAACTCTCTTATAGATGAAAAGGAGGATATCATAATGACTTTGGAAAGTCATAATGGTGGCCATTATATCAAGGACAAAGAGCTTGAAAAGGCCTTTGAGAAAGAGCGTTCCCTTAGATCTGCTCTTGAAGAGAAACTATATAGTGTAGAAGAAACCTATGCTATTAGTGTTTCTAAGCTTAGAAGGGACAATGAATTATCTCTTGCTCTTGCTAATGACCTCAAAACTAAAAATTATGCTGCTTGTGCTACTAACTCTATTTCTTGTGAATCATCCATATTAAAGGAGAATGTTGAGCTACGGGCTCAACTTGAGTTGCTAACTAGTAATTATGGGAAAATGGAAGAAGCTCATGAAAAGCTCTCAAGATCTCATGAGAATCTTCTAGTCTCCCATGAGAGGCTAAAATTAGCTCATGAGGCTATTTTAACTAAGGTAACATCTTGTAAGCCTCATGTGGACAAAGGCACAATCTCTACTCTAAATTCTATATTGCCTTTTGCTAGTCCTAGTAATTCATCCTCTCATAATGTGTCCACATCTTGTGATGAATTTCTTTTCTTGCCTTGTTGCTCTAATAATTATGCATCTACTTCCTCTAGCTCTTGTGTTGATACTAACAATGTAGAGGGAATCAAAGAGCTCAAGGCCCAAGTCACTTCCTTGAATAAAGACTTGGAGAAGTGTCATAAAGGGAAGTCCACACTTGACAATTTGTTGAGTGTCCAAAAAATACCCCAATGAAAAGAGAGGACTTGGATTCATTTCCAATTACAAGAACAAGTCCAAGGTATACAAGAAGAAGGGCCATGAACAAGTCAAGAATTTTGCCAAGATTGTTTGCTTCAAGTGCAAGGTTGAAGGGCATCATGTTAGATCATGCCCTTTGAAGAAGAAGCGACTTAGTGAGAAGCAACAAGGAAAGCGGCCACAAGTTCAATCTCAATCTCAACTTAAAGTTGAAGAAATGCCTCTTTCCAAGATGACTCAAGCTAGTGCTTCTCAAGTTGAGAAATCAACAAAGAAGAATGGAAGGAGTCGGAGTTGCTATTTATGCCGTGAAAAGGGCCATCTTGCTTCTTCATGCACTAATGGTACATTATCCAACCCTATCATAATTGATGATGTGTATTCCTGATGCATGTAAAATGCATAGATGAATTTTGCATACTTTCACATGGTTTTCTATTACATATTGCATCATATAAGGTATAATTCAATGTTTTATAGTATTTTGGGGTTAAATTACAAAGTCCCCCAACTTTTATGGAATTAACCCTGCCTGTCAGAAACCCAGTTTTCTATATTTTTGACGTTTCAGGGGGCAAACTTCCGCGAAATCACCTGAAAATCTGCGGGGTCATTTTCTTGGAAGGAGAAGACTTGCGGGCGAAGGATCCACGACAATTGGGCAAGGAGGCCCAAAAGAGGACCCTCCACGCGGCCAGATTCCTTGGCCGCGTGAGAGGCCCCCTTTTGGCCCCTGTGGCCCCAATTCCTTCCATCTTCGACTTACCGACTCCGTCTTGACCTAAAACCGACTATAAAAAGGGTCCCCCGTACCCTTACGGAGAGGAGCGCCGCCGAAACACCGAAACACCGAAACAGAGACCAGAAGTTCCAGATTGGAGGGGGAAAACTCCGGCGGGGCGCCGCCGGTGTGATCTCCTACCCCTCCAACGTCATCACCATCGACATCTCCATGAAGAGGGAGTAGTCCACCCCAGGGCTATGGGTTTGTGGAAGTAGAACTTGTATCTCTCTCTATGTGCTTCACTAATTAGATCCGTATGAGCTGCCTCACATGATTACGGGCACCGTTGTAATTCCTATGTGGTGGATCTTTTCTATGAGTTATTGAATCTGAGATTGCAATTGTTTCTCTTGAGTTATTTGAGTAGATGTATCTTATGTACCCCGTTCTTATTTGCTAGATTTGATCAATCTAGTTCTTGAGAGCGTGTGTGGGGTGATGGGTGCATTAGTTGGAGTAACGGGGGTGGCTAGTGCTGTGAAAGTGACAGAAGTTCAGCGATCCACTTAGGTTTTGTTAAACCTTTCTTAGTTACCTCACTAGGGATAAAAAGGAGCACCTTTGACGAAGGAATGGATATTAGACCTTGCGGGAAAGGACACCCCCATCTCCGGCCCGAGGTTAAGGCCCAAGAGGAGGATCCCTTGGAATACCGAAAGGCCCACGCGAAGCCCACCTGCAATATCTTGCGGGCTAAGTTAGGAAACTTGTAACCGACGTAGGGTTAGAGTTTGAGTCCTCTCCGAGTAGGGTTTGAGACCTGGCCACCTTTATAAGGCCAGGAGAGCCACCGGTAGAGGACCAAGCAATACCGCAATCCCAAAGCCTTGAGCTCGAGATCATACTCTCGACTTGAGCCACCATCATTGTAACCGATCTACTCGAGTAATACAGGTCGACAGAAGCAGGAGTAAGGGTTTTACCTCTACGAGGGCCCCGAACCTGGGTAAATCTTGCCCCCTGTTTAGCCGACGATCGCCGCCAGCGCTCATGGGTTCTCCTACTCGAAACCCGATAGGGTCACCTGAGGGATTTGCCGAACAGCGGATTCGACAATTGGCGCCGTCTGTGGGAACGGCGGGCGCTGGATCCCCGGCGTCTTCAGCTTCATCGACAACAAATTCTCGTTGGAAACCTTCGACCACGGCTCCGTACAATCCGATACGGATCGGATCTGTCGTGGTCACCCCTCACTCGCCGGAATCTCGTCCGGTATTCGACGATCTGGAAAAGAGCGTCACCCTGACGTTCGGGAGCCTGAAGTTCGTGACCGACAGGGATGGAATCTTCCACTTCCCGAAAGAATCAGGGTCTGAATCAGGAGCCGTCGACTCGCGCCTTCGTCTAGAGAAAAGCGGCGAGTCCGTCCGCCTCAACGCCAACGACTACCATACCCTCTCGACAGAGGAACCTTCACGAGTACAAAGAGCTTTCCGATCTACGCCTAGGACGCACGAGCCACGGCTGGCTCAAGTCTGCATGGCAGGATCAGAGCAACCCCCGGAGACAGAACATAGCGCAGCAGAACGCGCCATAATCGGCGTTTCGCGGGAAGCTTGGGATCGCGCCAAGGAGGCTATGCGAACGAGCAAGCCACCCGCAGCAGATTCACCACACGAGGATATGGTCGCCTACCATTATCACCTCGTGAGAGCAGACGCAACCATCAAGGATGCTCGGATAGATCTGGCCCGTCGAAGAAGAGCGGCGGATGAATCAAGTCAACGACGAGCTGAGCTGTCCCTAGCACCCTTGGTCGGTACCCGACCCGCGAGGAAGGGATACGCATCAACATCCAGGGATATCGAGTCCTTGGGCGGGACCAGCAGGTCGGTCACGCCCTCCCTCATGCGAGTCGATGATGACGGGAACGTCTACCCGCAAACTCCTGCCGCTGCGGTCCTGGCCGCAGCAACTTACATGCAAATGAACCAGCCGACAGAAAGCGACCCTCGGGCAGAGCAGTATAAACAAGTGTGCAAAGGGCTAGGACTGGCAGCCGCAAGGCTCGCCTCCTATGACCGCAAGAAGGCCGCGGAACAACTGGAGAAAGATAAAGGGAAGGAGAAAGAAAAAGAGGCGTCTCGCAAGCATAGGAGCCCTTCGCCAAGAAGAGACAAGTCACCACGTCGTGGTCGAGGCAAAGAAGCTCGACGCCGTGGCGACAGTCGAAGCAGCAGCGAGGACAGCCCGAGAGACAGAAGCTCGCGACATCACGGCAGCCGCTCGCGAAAACGAAGCAAGGAGCCAAGGAAGGACACTGACCGCGACAAGTCAGGATACGACGCGCGATCGGATCTCGCACAAAATAAGGTGGACATGGCAAGAGCAGCGCGATATCGAGAACGCTCTTCATCCGGCTCTTCAGATGACGAAACCTGTGGTGCATTCTGCTTCGCCCGCAGCATCCGAGAAGCACCCCTACCCAAAAGATTCAAGCTCAGCACGGAAGTAACAAAGTACGACGGCTCACTCGAGCCCTCTTCGTGGCTAAACGATTACCTCACGGCAGTAAAATGCCAACGTGGGAACAAGAACACGGCTATGCAATACCTCAATCTACATCTCATTGGCGCGGCCCGTAGCTGGTTAGAAGCGAGGCCAAGGTCCTGTTACGCAAGAAGCGAGAAGTCCTGTCTGCGACTTCCAAATCCAATCGACCTACAAGAGACCAGCCACCATTGAAGAACTGCGAGCATGCAAGTAGAAAAGTGGCGAGTCCACCCGCGAGTATATCCAGCGATGGACCACACTCAAGAACACCGCAGTAAACATCTCGGAAGAAGTAGCGGTTGAAGCCTTTGCAAAGGGCGCCCGACGAACTGCTTTCAGAGAAGAGCTAGGCAGAGCCACACCCAAAACTATTGGGGAGCTGATGAACATAGCCGACAAATGGGATAACGGAGAAGATGCAGTGCGCAATGAGAGAGCGTCATCACCCGCACCCGATGAAGATCGCCACGGCCGAAGAAAGAGAAGGAAATACTACGATCACGAAGATCGAGAGGAAATGGTAGCAGCGGAATTCACGCGAAGTCGCGATACTGGACGGCGCGGAAGTCGCGAATGGAAACCAAAGGTTAAAGAAAAAAGTCCCGAGGAAGACCTTGATGCTTACTGCTCGCTACATCTGTTTACAGATAAGCGTACGGGCAAAACCAAGGCGACGCACCTCCTAAAGGATTGTCGGAAGTTCCATGACATTCACGAGGCTTTCTCGAAGAAAAACAGATCAGCAGCCACTCCAAATTACCCGCCACTTCCTGGAGGAGGCCACCCAGGATTCCAACCGCCACAACCCCTACCTCCACCAGCAAATCCAAACATGGCGTTGGCTGCACTGCCAGCACCACCTGCACAAAACTCCGAGCCAATGCGTACCCGAATCCGGCAGGGCAACTGGCAATGATCCAGAAGGTATGTCCATCCCGCAGAGCTCAAAAGACTAACACGAGGCAGTTATGCATGGCTGTGCAGACTCCGCCAACAAAGCCCGAATACTTGAAGATGGCGGATCAACCGATCACATTCTCAATGAAAGACCACCCACCACGAGTCTATCGACCAGGACACGCCGCCCTCGTAATCCAAGCACAAATTGGCAACTACGATCTGGCCCGCGTATTCATGGACGGAGGCAGCGGTATCAACATTATCTACGCGGACACACTCCGTCGGATGAACAAGAACCTGGATGACCTTGCGGAATCAGAAACATCCTTCCACGGGATAGTTCCGGGAAAGCCAATCCGCCCACTCGGAACAATTAATCTAGAAGTTGTGTTGGGCAATAAAAGCAACTACATAAGAGAATTCCTTGACTTCGAAGTCGTCGACTGGCTCTCACAGTACCACGCCATTCTTGGTCGAACAGCGTTCGCCAGATTCATGGCAGTACCACATTACGCGTACCTGAAGCTCAAGTTACCCGGAGAATACGGTGTTATCACCATCGACGGAGATTTTCAGAAATCCAACAAGTGCGACATTGAGTTCAACGAGATCGCAAAGTCTTTTGGGATGCAAGAAGAATTGCAAGAGCTGGCAAAAACCACGGATCACTCCGTGATGCCCCTCACAAAGAAAAACGCGCCCGAATTGGAGTTCAGCGCCAACAGCGACACCCGAAAATATCAGGTGCACCCGACAGATTCTGCGAAGACAGCGATGGTCTCAACTACCCTCTCGCAAGCATAGGAAAGCGCACTCGTCGAGCTCCTCCGTGAGTACTGGGAAATTTTTGCCTGGCAGCCCTCAGATATGCCAGGAATACCCAGGGAGTTCGCCGAGCACTCACTCGAAGTCTTCAAGGATGCTAAACCCATCAAGCAGACCACTCGACGGTTCTCAGAACCCAAGCAGAAAGCGCTTGGAGAAGAAGTGAATAGATTGCTAGCTGCAAAATTCATCAGGGAGATCAAGATATCCACCTGGTTAGCAAATCCGGTGCTGGTCCCCAAAAAGAACACTGACATCCTTCGAGTGTGCATAGACTACACGTCATTGAACAAACACTGCCCCAAGGATAACTTTCCCCTCCCGCGAATCGACCAGATCGTGGACTCTACGGCAGGCTGTCAGCGCCTATCCTTCCTGGACGCTTATTCGGGATATAATCAGATCCGGATGAAGAAGGAAGATGAAGAAAAGACAACATTCATCACTCCACACGGTGTATACTGCTACACGACAATGCCCTTCGGGCTCAAGAACGCAGGCGCAACATATCAGCGCTGCATGCAAAAATGCCTCGCCAAGCTCATTGGCAAGAACGTACAAGTATACGTTGACGACATCGTCATCAAGACCCGAGTAGAGGACACACTCCTCGAAGACATCAGAGAAACATTCGACGCCCTCAACGCATATAGGATCAAGCTTAATCCAACAAAATGTGTTTTCGGCGCACCAGCGGGAAAACTTCTCGGGTACCTGGTATCCGCCAGAGGCATCGAAGCCAACCCAGAGAAAATACAAGCAATTTTGACGATGAAGGAGCCAACCAATCTGTGCGGAGTCCAGCAGCTCGCGGGGCGACTAGCCGCCTTAAGCAGGTTTATCGCGCGATTGGGAGAGCAAGCACTGCCTTTTTACAAGCTGCTGAAGAAGACGGACAAATTCGAGTGGACACTAGAAGCTAAACAAGCGTTCGCAGACTTGAAACGATCGTTGCAAAGCAGACGCGTCCTTGCAACACCGCAAGAGAGGGAGCCACTTTACCTATACCTAGCCGCAACAAATGAGGTCATCAGCACAACAATCGTAGTCGAACGACCTGAGGAGGGCAAGGCATATGGAGTCCAACGACCAATCTATTACATAAGCGAAGTGCTTTCGCCATGCAAACAACGATATCCTCACTACCAGAAGCTTGCCTATGGAGTCGTTCTTACAGCTCGAAAACTCAATCACTACTTCCAGGAACACGCCATCACAGTGGTTAATGATGCATCACTCGGTACAATCATGAACAACCCTATAGCATCCGGAAGAATAGCAAAATGGAGCATCGAGCTGGGCGCTTGGGATATCACCTATACAGGACGCAATGCAGTAAAATCCCAGGTACTCGTGGAATTCTTAAGCGAGTGGACATAGCTACAAACACCAGGACCGCCCGAGTACACGAGCAACTGGATAATGTACTTTGACGGGTCCAAAAGAAACGAAGGAGCAGGAGCCGGAATCGTTCTAATATCACCTAGGGGAGACAAGCTGCAGTATGTCCTACGATTGGACTTTCCACTCGACGACCCGGCATCAAACAATGACGCAGAATATGAGGCCCTGTTGCATGGGATGAAGATGACAGTCGCGTGTGGAGCCACCCGACTAATGATCTACGGCGACTCAAACCTCATCGTGCAACAGACAATGAAAGAATGTGACGCTCTCGCCGAAAACATGGTTGCCTACCGTGACATGTACAACCTATTCGAGGGAAGTTTTAAAGGATGCGAGCTCAAGCACATCGCGAGATCCGGTAACGAAGAAGCAGACAGCCTGACCAACATGGGTTCCACAAATACACCCGTACCACCAGGAATATATTTCGAGCGAATAACTAAGCGATCAGTCAAAGTCAAGAAAGCTGCCGGGGCACCTGCAGCACCGGAAACAGAGGTTAGCCCGCAAGTTGCCATTATCGAGTTTATTCATAATATTTCGCGACAAGTATTTCTGGTCGAGCCAGTTTGGACACAAAAATACCTCGACTACCTGTCCGCCAAACAGCTCCCAGCAGATCTTCGCGAGGCTCGACAGATAATTAGGCGCAGTAAATCTTTTCGGGTGATCAACGGAGAATTATAAAGCAAAGCATCTGGGTATACTCCAGCGATGTATAGCACCGAAGAAGATGGCAAGGAACTACTCCAAGACATCCACCAAGGAGACTGTGGACATCACGCGAGCTGGAAAACAATCATGGGAAAAGCTTTCCGAGCGGGATTCTACTGGCTTACAGCAGCCAGAGACGCAAAGGAGCTACTCGACCGGTGTAACGCTTGCTAGCGATTCGCACCAAAGCCGCACGCACCCGCTACGGAACTGCATATGATACCTATCGCATGGCCCTTTGCACAATGGGGGCTGGATATGGTAGGACCGCTACGCAAGTCCACGCCGGGTGGATATACACACTTGCTGGTCGCAGTCGACAAATTTACCAAATGGATTGAAGCCATGTCAGTAACCTCGGCTAGCGCTCAATGCGCCGTCAAATTTCTCGACTCCATTGATGCAGATTGGAGCCACATGACTTATTACAGACAATGGTACTAATTTCACAGCCAAGGAGACACAGCAGTTCTGCGAACAAAAGGGAATCAACTTCAAATTTGCCTCAGTTGCACATCCGCAAACGAATGGACAGGTCGAAAGATTCAACGACTTAGTTTCAGCTAGCATCAAGAAGCGCCTACTCGATCGTCTACACCCAGCAGCAGGACATTGGGCCGAAGAGCTACCCTCCGTGCTATGGAGCCTCCGCACAACTCCAAACCGATCCACCAACTACACACCATTTTTCATGGTATACGGGGCAGAAGCAGTCCTTCCCGAGGACGTCAGGTTCAGCGCCCCACGAGTTGTCGCCTACAGCGAAGAAACCTCTAACAGGGCACTCGCGGAAGATATGGACGCACTAGATGAAATGCGCGATATTGCACTCGCAAGATCAGCAGTATATCAACAATCATTGCGAAACTATCACAGTCGCCGCATACGACATAGAGCATTCGCGGTAGGAGATCTGGTGTTACGGCTCAAGCAGAAGGAAGGACACAAGCTCGAGCCACCATGGGAAGGACCCTTCATAATACACGAAGTTATCCCAGGCGGAGCGTATAGACTGAAGAACCCGGCGACTGGAGGCATCTATTCCAATCCTTGGAATATCGCACACCTCCGCAAATTTTATCCCTAGATCTATTTTTCTCACAGCAATAAGGCTATATTAGCCACTCCTGTAGCTCGAATACATGACTTCTCAGTCATCGCAATAAAATACATGGTTTCTCAACCATACATACCCGAAGATTATTCATCCTTACATGCTAAAAGTTACAGGTATACACCCCAAAAACACATGGGGACTACGCCTAAATTCAGCATCACAGGAAAATTTATATATACAAGGTTACACACCTTACAACAGTTTTTTACAAACTACACAATGAAACAAGATATATACATCCTACACTTATACATGGAGATGAGTATTCTCAGCCGCCAAAACCCGATCTACCTCATCCGAGGTCAATCGAATGATTTCCTCTGCCGCAGGTCGAACAACCCTATAATGAGGAGACATATCATCGATTGGACCATCAGGAAGTCTAGCTATGGAGTTGAAGTTCACCTCAGGATGCCATAAACGGACAAAAGAGAGAGCCACCACCGAGCCGCAAGTCATCTGATTGCGAACACACTCGCGAATCTCTCCTTCTCGTCCAAACACCCTGAGTAGATGGCTCCAATCTTCTGGACCCCTTTGCAGCGGATAAAAAGCAGCGTTCATTGCAATCAAAACCTCGTGAAAAGAACTCACGAGTATCTTCGCCTGATTGACTCTGAACTTCAAGGTAGCAAGCACAAACCCTCGACTACGATCAGACCAAAAATTATTCGCGTGAGGCCTTGAGCTACTAGCTTCTTGATAGATGTGGTTCTCCACCCACTGTTTCTCATTCCTGTCATCTGGTCGAACAACTGAAAAGCAAGGGTACATGATCAAAAGAAGAGCACAAGATTAGAAAGACTTGGGGGCTGAACCACTTACAGAGCAAATCATTGGCAACAAACGCCAATTCATCCATCACAAATTGCTCACGTTCAGTCGCCAGCTTTTGTTTGGATTTAGCCACATCGGCTACCCCACGCAACGCCTTTAACTTGCGTTCACCATCAGCTACACGATCACGGAGACCCGCCAAGGTTCCAACAGCGGCAACAAGAGGATCGGCTGGAGTAGGAGGTCCACCCGAATGCTCTGCAGCTACCCCGGTCACCTGAAAAATACAAGGAAGATTAAGGAGTAAGATGCCCTACTCGAGATATATTAACCACCTATTCGACAGGTGCTCGGGGGCTACTCCCATCGGGAGCACACACACAATCACAGGAAGCGTTTCAGCAAAACATCTCGATTCAACTGTTGAAAATACGGGAGCACATCCCAGGGTTCATTACAATCGAAGCTGCGAAGTACAACAGAAATAATCTAAGAAGCTACAGTGGTGCTACCACTCGCGGTAGTGGTCCCTCCCTTAGCACGGGCAAATAACTCGGATAACTTCCGAGCAAGGACTCCGGCGGCATCGCCAAAACGACGAAGCCCTACCTTTTTGACCGTAACAGGATCGACGGGAAGCTCCGAGTAGGCCTCCTCCAAGCCAGTGACTCCATGCGCCAGCGCGAATTGGATGGCGGTCTTCGCCCCAGATTCTGACTGGGCAACCGCGTAAGCTTCAAGGAGATTGCCCTCCGAGAAAACCTTCAGCAGATCGCCCAACGCGGGTGGAGACACGGCGTTGACGAGAAGGCGGCCGTGCAGTTGCGTCAGCACCCGAATGGCATCACCTATCAAGGCGCAAACCCCTGCAGCATGCCTCCTAAGCTGGGCGCAAGAATCTATCAATGCGTCCACTCGAGGAACACCAGCAAGCTCCAGGGGACACCCAGGAGACCTAAGAACAAAAAAGGGTGTTAGTCCAAAGGATCCACCAAGACAAAAAGCAGATTGTAGATAAGTACAACTTACCCTCGAAGCGCTCAGCAAGGGGGCGAAGAAAATTGACGAGATTGGCATCCGCCTTGGCGCCAGCATCCTCCAAGCTCTTCAGAGCATCCTGGGCAGCCGCAAGTTTTCCCTCGTAATCGGCAGATAACATGCGGGAAGACTCGAGCTCCCGTCGGGCAGTCGCCAGTTCTGCCTCTAGAGCTGTTGCCTGAGTGGAGGCATTCTCCTTCTCGGTCTTCAAAAATTCAAGTTGGGCTGCACAACAACGATCATCAGAGTCGAAGAATTGGTGGAAAACGAATACAAGAAAAGATGGAAAACCTAGCTCGAAGAAGCTCATTCTCAGTGGTGAGTCGACTGCGGTCCGCTCGAAGGAACCCGCATTCAGACTCAGCAAGAACAACACGGCGACCAATCGCCGCAAGGGAGTCAATAAGCGACTGCAAGGAACATGAAAATAGAAGAGTCAGAAGAGCAAAATTTGAGCCTATACTCGATTGCAAACATTCAAGTATAGCCTCGGGGGCTACTCCCATCGGGAGCACTGCCGTGCACCCGATAAAAAGAAGAAGAAGAAAATGTCTATCTCTGAGCCTGTGGCCGATCGCATGCGATCGACTACAGCCTCGGGGGCTACTCCCATCGGGAGCACTGGCGTGCACCCGATAACAAATCCAAAGACGTAGAACATTAAAAAACAGGCAGCGAAGTTTACCTGGCCTTGGGCGAGTGAGAGGGGATCCGCCGAGCTGCCCGACACCTCTTTTGGAGCCTTTGGAGACGTCGCGTCAGGAGCGACATTCGGAGAATTTTGGACCGTGCCGGCGGTAGGAGTTTCGCCTGCAGCTCCAGTTTTATTCCTCCTTTCGGGAGGAAGGGAAGAGGCGTACCTGCGAGGGCTGATAGCTTGCAGGCTGTGATAAAGACAAAGCGTCAACGAGGCGCCAAAGGAAAACGTTCGACTAAGGAACAGGGAAAGAAACTTACTCATCCTCGTCGTCCTCCTCATCCAGCATATCCGCATTCCAGGCGGTTTGGATAACTGGGAATGAGGAGGAAGGGGCGCACGTACGCAGTGGAGTAGCGTTGATGGGCTCCTTCCCGGGCGATTCCTCCAAGGAGTTGTCCTTAGAGGTGGCCTCGTCACCTTCCACTCGACGGCGTTTACGATGACCGCCATCCGAGTCCCCTGCGTCATCCGAAGAATCTTGCTCGGAACTCGAAGAAGCGTTGGCAACACTGGTATCGGCTGGGCCATCCAGGTTACTCGCCAGTAACTCCGAGGCCTCCGCCCTAGATACTGGAGGGTAGCAGGTGGCCATGGATAAGTTCTACAGAAGAAGACATGAGAAATTCAGTCGACCAAAATTCAGAACAAGAAGAAATAAGGAGAAAAGAAAGGCAAACTCACTTCGGATGGTGGAGGCCTTGACGCATCAAAGGTTGCGGCCGTGCAGTCGGGGAATTTTTCTCCCACCTTCAAGCTGGTGATGGCCGCAATCTTTTTCTCGAACTCGACGTTCGAGAGCTCTTCACGGCTCACACGACTGGGATCCTCAGAGCCTTGGTATTCCCACATTGTGGAGGGTCTGTGCTGCAGAGGTTGGATTCTGCGCTTGAGAAAGATACCCGCCAGGTGTAGCCCGTTGAGCACAACTCCAACAGCTTGATCACGGAGGGCTGCCACCCTTGCGAGTAGTGGCGTGACGACCTGGGTTTCTTCAGCCGACAATTTGTGCGCCCAGGATTTCCGACTCTTCAAGACAGCGAACGGGTGGAATTCCTCGATCCCACCCGAGCTGTTGTCGATGACGTAAAACCACTTTTTTCTCCAACCTTGGGCGGAGTCGATGAAGTACATGTTGAAGTAGCCATTCTCCGATTTTGCTTGAATCCCGAAGCCACCCGTGCGAAGTGGCTCGCCAAGCTCGGATTCCACCCGCGACTTCTCGCGGAAGATCCGGACTTTGAAGAGGGCCTTCCAGAGGCCCCAGTGTGGGCGAATGCCCAAAAAGCATTCGCAGAATACAATGAAGCACGATATGTGCTGCACTGCATTCGGGGGAAGATCGTGGAGCTGTATGCCATAAACATACGGCAATGCCACGAGGAATGGATGGAGGGGAAGAGAAAGACCGCGCGACACGTGGTCCGCGAAGACCATGCGTTCGTTCGCGTGCGGGTTGGGTACCTCCTCCTTCTTGCCGAGGCGCACCCGCTTCTCGGACTCCGCCGGCAGCAGCCCCTCCCGCTGTATCTCCTTGATGCTTTTCGCCGTGGTGTTGGGCGAACGTCAGTCGCCCGAGCGCGGTGCAGGTTGTGCCGAAACTTCTCCTGACGCCGAAACGGCAGTGCCACGTTTCTTGCCTCCCGCCATCACTGCTAAGCACGAGCTTGAGGGGAGAAGGAAGACGAGCGCGAGGAAGAAGATGAACTGGAGGACGAAGGCTGGGAAAGATTCACCGTTCCGCCAAGACCCATATTTATACACGGGGCTACTCGATCCTGGCCACTCGATGCGCCACGTGGCGTCCATCACTGCCACCACGTGCGAAGACGAAACGAGGAGGCGGTGGATGTTGTTTCCTACCACGATCTTAACGGAGGATCGTGGGCATTTACTGCGCAGTTCGCGTAAAAACCGGAAACGACGCCTCGTTTCCGGTCAAAAGCTGACAAAGTGGGCCAGCTCTTCTGCTCTCACTCCGTCATGTCTCATCGGGAGGATAAAAGTGCGCCCTGACGTCATAGCGTGCATCATCAAGCTGAAAAATCTTTCGAAAGAAAAGTTCAAACGCGAAAATAACTTCGCATGAACAAAACTCCTTCGAATAAAAGTCCCAACACGAAAAATAACTTCGTATGGACAAATCATGAAGTGAAATCTCACAGGAAAAAATACCCTACACACGGAAATTCTTTCGTATGGGAACAATATCCCAGACATGAAAACTCTTTCATATGGGCGTAAAACTCCTAACACGAAAACTCTTTCGTATAGACAAGGAACTACAAACCCAAAACTACGCGAGTAGGCAGATCCTGCCACTCATTCATACGATGTTTGCACATCATAAACCTGGATTGTTCAGCCGACTAGGTACATCGGATGCCATATTCTTTCGAATATGAAGATAAGACCTGAAGGATCTCTCTTGAGGGCCTGGAATCGCACTCAAGCTGCGTCCTCCGGTATGATACCGTGTCAACAACACGAAGAAAAATCCTAGCGGACGCGCCGGGTACCCCCATAGGTTAAGTTCAACTCGGTAAGACCATTATGGCCCAGTCGCAACAATCACCTCGTCGGGTTCGAGTCGGAGGTCTCGAATCTGTGTAGGCCAGAACTGTTTTTGCCCTAGTCGCAATTAATTGGCCCTGAACTTTCGGGAGAGCCAAGCTACTGCGCCATATCCTTCTGCAAAAAACAGCCATAGAAACAGGCACTTTCCATTACTCGATGCTCGGGTACAAAATTCATCACACAGGGTACACGCCCTCTAAAACAAAAAACCACCAATATTGGTTATCCAAGGGTGATAGAAGCAAAAAGTTTGACCGTCTACTCGACTGGAAAATCCCAATTGAGCAAACGCTCGGGGGCTACTGACGAAGGAATGGATATTAGACCTTGCGGGAAAGGACACCCCCATCTCCGGCCCGAGGTTAACGCCCAAGAGGAGGAGCCCTTGGAATACCGAAAGGCCCACGCGAAGCCCACCTGCAATATCTTGCGGGCTAAGTTAGGAAACTTGTAACCGACGTAGGGTTAGAGTTCGAGTCCTCTCCGGGTAGGGTTTGAGACCTGGCCACCTTTATAAGGCCAGGAGAGCCACCGGTAGAGGACCAAGCAATACCGCAATCCCAAAGCCTTGAGCTCGAGATCATACTCTCGACTTGAGCCACCATCATTGTAACCGGTCTACTCGAGTAATACAGAACGACAGAAGCAGGAGTAAGGGTTTTACCTCTACGAGGGCCCCGAACCTGGGTAAATCTTGCCCCCTGTTTAGCCGACGATCGCCGCCAGCGCTCATGGGTTCTCCTACTCGAAACCCGATAGGGTCACCTGAGGGATTTGCCGAACAGCGGATTCGACAACCTTGTTACCGTAGATTTGAAGTGACACTAATCAATCTCCATGACTAGATCTAGCAAGTTCTTACTTCAACTTCATGTCACATTGCTTAAAGCTATACTCTGGTTTTTCCTTAATTATCGAGGTGTTATGATTTATTTCGCATCTTGGTGGAGTATAAGAGGGATCAATATGACCGTAGAGATCTCTATGCTAGGACGTGATGCCCATATGAAAGTACTCAATGTTAAACATGTTATTGTAATCTCACATGTAATTCTTTATGTCCACCGTCTACCACTTTATTTGAGAGAATGCAAGTGTGAAACCATGAACCCCGGTCCTATTTTAATTATAAGAAAACACTCTAGTTACTTTGCTGCAATTTACTTTACTTGCACTTTACTTTACTTGCATCTCCAATTCGAATTTACATTATCTCCATCACCACTTGCATCACAAAAATAGAAAAACAATCCATTGCATATTTATTTTCTCATTTGCATTTAGTAGTAGATTTAATTATTGCACATTTACTTTCAGTTTTGCATTGCAATTTAGAAGTCTCACTCCTTGTGCTTGACAACCACTTGGTGAGGTTGAGGGCACAAAATTCTCTACTTGTTTGCAGGATCCTGGAGGAAGCTTGGAATACAACTGTTGAAATACTGGCTCCCCAAGAGTTCGATATAAACCCTCGAGTCACCCTCGTGGGGAAGAAGGCTTGCCACTAGCTACACACTCTGCACTTGGAGTCTCAACCTAGCCATCAAGCGTTTTTCTGGCGCCGTTGCCGGGGAGCCATAGGTGAAGGAGTTGTCCAAGGGAGCTCACAAGAAGTCTTCATCACCAACAAGGTGTGCAAACACCTAAGCTTGGGGAGGTTGCACCTATGTGAGTACCGTCCTTTCTATCTCCACCTTCTTTCAAGTAGATTGTTTTTTTTGTCTTGTTTTTGTTTTTGTTCTTGTTTTTGTTTTGTCTTGCATATTTTATTTTAGTTTGCATTTTAGCTTTGCATTTAGTTATCTAGTTTATTTTAGTATTTCGAATTTGCCTAGTTAATTTACTTTTCAGTTTTGCATAAAAAATTAAAAACTACATAAAAACTTTTAAAACGGGTGATAGAACTAAATTAAGTGACTACACAAATACACCCAATGACCAATTCATTGCTAGGCCAATTACTACACCTGAAATACAAGCTGAAAGCTATGAAGTAAGTCCTAGTTTATTGAATTTAATTACTAGAGAGCAATTTGGTGGTAGTGCTATGCAGGATGCCTCTATGCATCTTCATGATTTCATGGAAATATGTGATATGCAAAAATTTAAAAATGTGGAAAGTAGTGTTTTAAAACTGAAATTATTTCCTTTTTCACTTAGAGGAAAGGCTAAAGAATGGTTACTTTCACTACCTACAGCTAGTATAAAGTCTTGGGATGATTTAAAAGAAGCTTTCATTAAGAAATATTATCCTCCCGTTAAAATTTTGCAAAATAGGAATAATATCCTCTCATTTAGGCAAAATGATAATGAACATGTAGCCATGGCATGGGATAGAATTAAATTAATGCTTAGAACATGCCCATCACATGGAGTAAATGAATGGACCATACTACACTCTTTTTATAATGGTCTAAACTACATGTCTAGAAATATACTTGATTCTGCTGCTGGAGGTGCCTTTATGAGTAAAACTGTAGGAGAGGCTAAGAGCATATTAGAAAGCATATTGAAAAATTATAGTCAGTGGAATACTTAAAGAGCACCCAATCCCACTAAGAAAATAAACTCAATTGAAGAAACCAATGATTTGTCTTCTAAAATGGACACTATTATTGCCTTTATTAATAAACAAAATATGGAGAATGTGCCTTTGCAGGAGCTAGTTGGTAGTAATTCTGAAAGTGTGGATGTTAATTTTGTTAGGAATTATGGTAGAAATGGTTTTGGTAATTCTTACAATTCTTATAGTAAACCTCCTTATGTGCCAAATAAACCTTTTGTTCCATATCCTAATGCTAATGAAAATAAGTGGAAGCCTTCTAGTGAAATTTCTGAATTTAATAAATTGCTTATGGAACAAGTTGCTAGTCACAATGCTATGATACATGAGTTAAATAAATATATTGCATCCATTAGTAGTGATATTAAAGGATTGCAACTTCAATCTTCAAATTTAGATAAAGCATTGTCAAAATTAGCTGATAATCAAGCAACTCTATTAAGCATGTCAGCAGGAAAGCCACAAGCACAACCTAGTCTAGGAATGAATTCTATTACTATTTCTGCTCCTATTATTGAAAATATTGATCATATTGCTGAGAATACAAGTGAGCATGTCCCTACTAGCTTAGAAGAAACTTTGAATGAAATAGTGAAGTACCCTGAATATTTACTTCCATATATGTCTTATCTTGCTAGCAAAGATGAAATTAGTCCTCATGAATCAAGCATGCTAGCTAAATTAGAGATTAAAGTAGAGGAAATTATGATGCTTACTGAAATTAATGATCCATTGCTTGATTTAGAAAAAAGTAGCTTGCAAGAACTTATTGCTACTCTACAAAAATTTGCTAGTGATCCCACTATAAATGTTAATCAACCTGGCTTTGGATCTTATATTGCTAATCATGTCTTGCAAGAAAAAATTGCTAGGTACAAGAATGAGGCCATGATACCTCCTAAGCTTGGGGATGCATGGATCCCCAAGGTGTTAGTTTCAATTGGAAAAGAAATTCACCATGCTATGTTAGATCTAGGTTCTAGTGTATCGGTACTCTCTAAAGAATTATATGAATTGCTAGAACTAGAAAATTTAGAAAAGTGCTCAAGTGAATTTGTCCTTGCTTATAACTCTACTAAACATGCTATAGGACAAGTAAAAGATGTTATGATTGAATTGCTCATGACTTTCGTACCCGTTGATTTCATTATTATGGATATGGGGGATAAATCCCCTAGTCCTATTATTTTGGGTAGACCTTTTCTTCGTACTACAGGTGCAATCATAGACTCCAAGGAAGGGAATGTCAAGTTTCAGTTCCCTCACAAGAAAAGCATGGAGCACTTCCCAAGGAAGAGGGGCACGCTGAAGAACAAGCTCCCTCATGAGCTTTATCCCTCTTGATTATCAAGTAAGTAAAGCCTAGCTATATGGCTATAAAGAAAGCGCTTTACAGGAGGCAACCCGATTGTTTTTGTTTGGATTTTCCTAGTGTCCTCTTGCTGTCTCAAGAGATTAGTTTTTTTGTTTTAATTCTGGAGTTTTCAATAAAGAGTCAAGTCAAACCCATTTGGAATTATAAGTTGCTATCCTAGTGCATGAAATTTCTGTTTCAGCACGAGTCTGCTCACAGTATGATTTTACGTTTTTTATTGGTATTTTGGATTGAGCTAATTTTTTAGTATGTTCTGCAACTTTTCGTCCTCTGTAAGCACAAAAATTGGCTTAATTTTTTTGACGAGTCTAGCTTAGGGAAAAACGTTCGTTTTGCTGCTGCTACTTTTCTGGACAGATTCTGTCTTCTTTTGTTTTATGCACTCTTTGGGCTTGGGAATCGAATTTCCATGATTATTTCAAGAAAGAGAGTGAAAATACAACATAATGAACCTTATTTTCTATCTACTGGAGCATTTGATTTGGAATTTTGCACAGCAAGCATGTGATTTGTTTGTCCTTGCTAATCTCACCCCACAAAAAAAGAATGGGAGAAACATGTTTTGTGAAGTTTTTTTCACAGGGAATAGAGGAGCTGCGTCTCAAGACATCCAAGAATGGTGAAAGCCATAAGCTTGGGGATGTGATGAACACCCCACTAGAGCTACACTCTTTTGGTTAGCACACGTCTACTTTCTGTTTTTCTAAGCAAAGCATTTATAGTAGAGACTTGAAGCGTCTAGTTTTTATTTTTGTTTTGATAAGACCACCACCATCATTTTTATATGAGATTGAGCTACTGGAGTTTGGGGTTGGAATGTATTGGATTCTAGTATTATGACTTGGAATAGGGATGCCATGGTTTATTTGAAGAGCTACATATGTTTGCATGATTTATAGGCTTTTTATGTGTAGAAATTTGCAATAATGTTGTCTTGAGCTATCTCTTATTCATGTCCTTGATGTTAATTGCTGGTTTATTTAGTTTGTCATGAAATTAGTAGTTCTATGGACATATGCATGCATAGTAGCTGGTCAACTATCTCCCTCTTGCTAGCCCAAAAATTTAAAAATTCCAACAAGTAAAAAATTGTTTCCAACACTCCTTAGCCAAGTATTTCCAGTGAGTCCACCATATCTTCCCATTAGCTTCATTGCTATTTTGAGTATGTTCACCATGTTATTGTGTTATTTATGTTCTAAATTAAGATATTCACTTTATTAATTGTCATGGGTTGAACTTGGGATAGGACTCTCATGAACTTTTGAAGGCACACTTTACTTTTTATGCATCTAATAAACATGACCCAATAATGGGAGCCACAAGTTTTGCGTTTGACAAGTTTGTGGTTGGGAGCTAGCTATAAACGTGTATCACCGGAAAGCTTTCAACATTGCACAAAAATTTACATTTGGTTGATATCATGTACTTTTGTTTTTGGACTCCTGCCATGCCGAAATGAAATAGAGGAATAGTAAGTTTTGATGAATAAGTATCTATATGACTAGAGAAACGCATTGGGCCGCTAACCCAAGCCATGCTTTATCATGGTGGAAATTTACTTAGCTTGAGTGACTCTACAACACATCCTATAATAAAATAAGAAGCTATGCATAACAGTGAATGAAAATAAAAAGAATGATGAGTCTACTCCGTTTGTTCATCTTGTCATTGTAACATGGGCTTGTTTCCATGTCATGGGACAAGAGGTACCTCTTTGCGGTTCTCTATGATGTCATTAATACTTATTATGATTGTACAAAGCTTATTAGGAATCTTAAGTTGAGTAATCATGGAGTAGGTTTTCACACTCACGGGGCATGAGGCTTTCAACCACCTTGTCATTCTCATTACTTCAATACTCACAATTTTAAGATGCTAGTGATAAAGGGGCAATGAGAGTCCTAGAATGGACACCACATTTCAATTAGTAATTTTAGTTGAATAATTTAGAGGCTAAATAAGACTTGATCATGTTTTACCTCTACTCAATTTTCTCCAAAGTGTCCACTATATTTTCTATTCTCCATTATGCTATTCTTTGACCAATATAGGATTTTATTTTTCATTTTGTGTATGCATTTGGTCCATAGTGCTTTTATTTCATTATACACTTTGTGAACTTTCATGAAGCATCTTTGCTTGCATATTTGATATTTCTTACAACATGAATTGTATATTGCTACTCATTTCTAGTATTAATCATTTGAGTATATGTAGCATGAATAATACTCCTTGACATCCCATGATTGTTTCAATATGCAAAACCCATCTTAGTTTTATCACCTTCATACTCGAGGACGAGCATGGGTTAAGCTTGGGGATGTTGATGCATGTAAAATGCATAGATGAATTTTGCATATTTTCACATGGTTTTCTATTACATATTGCATCATATAAGGGTATAATTCAATGTTTTATAGTATTTTGGGGTTAAATTACAAAGTCCCCCAACTTTTATGGAATTAACCCTGCCTGTCAGAAACCCCGTTTTCTATATTTTTGACGTTTCGGGGGGCAAACTTCCGCGAAATCACGTGAAAATCTACGGGGGGTCATTTTCTTGGAAGGAGAAGACTTGCGGGCGAAGGATCCACGAGAATTGGGCAAGGAGGCCCAAAAGAGGACCCTCCACGCAGCCAGATTCCTTGGCCGCGTGAGAGGCCCCCTTTTGGCCCCTGTGGCCCCAATTCCTTCTATCTTCGACTTACCGACTCCGTCTTGACCTAAAACCGACTATAAAAGGGTCCCCCGTACCCTTACGGAGAGGAGCGCCGCCGAAACACCGAAACACCGAAAAAGAGACTAGAAGTTCCAGATTGGAGGGGGAAAACTCCGGCGGGGCGCCGGTGTGATCTCCTACCCCTCCAACGTCATCACCATCGACATCTCCATGAAGAGGGAGTAGTCCACCCCAGGGCTATGGGTTTGTGGAAGTAGCACTTGTATCTCTCTCTCTATGTGCTTCACTAATTAGATCCGTATGAGCTGCCTCACATGATTACGGGCACCGTTGTAATTCCTATGTGGTGGATCTTTTCTATGAGTTATTGAATCTGAGATTGCAATTGTTTCTCTTGAGTTATTTGAGTAGATGTATCTTATGTACCCCGTTCTTATTTGCTAGCTTTGATCAATCTAGTTCTTGAGAGCGTGTGTGGGGTGATGGGTGCATTAGTTGGAGTAACGGGGGTGGCTAGTGCTATGAAAGTGACAGAAGTTCAGCGATCCACTTAGGTTTTGTTAAACCTTTCTTAGTTACCTCACTAGGGATAAAAAGGAGTACCTTGTTACCGGGGATTTGAAGTGACACTAATCAATCTCCATGACTAGATCTAGCAAGTTCTTACTTCAACTTCATGTCACATTGCTTAAAGCTATACTCTGGTTTTTCCTTAATTATCGAGGTGTTATGATTTATTTCGCATCTTGGTGGAGTATAAGAGGGATCAATATGACCGTAGAGATCTCTATGCTAGGACGTGATGCCCATATGAAAGTACTCGATGTTAAACATGTTATTGTAATCTCACATGTAATTCTTTATGTCCACCGTCTACCACTTTATTTGAGAGAATGCAAGTGTGAAACCATGAACCCCGGTCCTATTTTAATTATAAGAAAACACTCTAGTTACTTTGCTGCAATTTACTTTACTTGCACTTTACTTTACTTGCATCTCCAATTCGAATTTACATTATCTCCATCACCACTTGCATCACAAAAATACAAAACAATCCATTGCATATTTATTTTCTCATTTGCATTTAGTAGTAGATTTAATTATTGCACATTTACTTTCAGTTTTGCATTGCAATTTAGAAGTCTCACACCTTGTGCTTGACAACCACTTGGTGAGGTTGAGGGCACAAAATTCTCTACTTGTTTGCAGGATCCTGGAGGAAGCTTGGAAGACAACTGCTGAAATACTGGCTCCCCAACAGTTCGATATAAACCCTCGAGTCACCCTCGTGGGGAAGAAGGCTTGGCACTAGCTACACACTCTGCACTTGGAGTCTCAACCTAGCCATCAATTCCATTCGTAAGGATAATGTGGGCAATGTGTTTGCCAAATATGTTGGTAATCAAAGTGGTGTCAAGAAAAGAACCATTTGGGTTGCCAAGCCTATTGTGACTAACCTCTTAGGACCCAACTTGGTTGGGGACCAACAAGCTCAAACTTGATTAATAGGTGTTATTGGAGGGCATTGGAGAATTGGCTATATCATGAAGAATTAAGGGATCTTCATCACTTATATTTTCCTCAAGCCAAGTCATTTGGATTATCATGTCTCTATCTCATATTCCATGCTCCTTCTTGCGGTAACTTGTACTTACATTTTATATATACATTGAAAGTTGCTTGCCCCTTTACATGTGTTGGTTTTGTACCTTGCTTGTATTTTGTATATGTTGTGCTTACTACTTACTTATCCTTGAGTAATCTAGTATGTGTTTGTCGGTTCGCACAACATGTATGTATGAGTTTGATTTGAGCCTTATTGTATCTTGCTTGTATCTTATTTGGATCTTTTGAGTGATTAATGGACTATCCTATTTTTGGGGAATGATATGCCTTGGCACTTCACAATCCTAAAATGTATGTACATGAGCAATACCATTTAGTGTTGATATTTCAATATTGTCTAGCCTCTATGTGGTATTTCATGCTCATGATTAATTCAATTCTATAATGTCTATTAATTATCTCTAGTTATTTATTTGACTCTTGTTAAGAAGATAAGGATTATCACATTATGGGGGAGTAATATCCTTTGTGCATATTACAAACCTAAATAATATGAACATTTGAGGTTTTGCCACCTAGAATTGATATTGTCAATTATCTTGTTCCTATGTGGCATGTGTTCTCAAACAAGTTTCAACTTTCTTAAATGCTTTTTTTTTCTCATAGTTTGGATCTTGTTTGTGAGAGAGTTTCTTGGTGCGGTTTTTCCTCAAATGTGCACTAGTATGCATTATCTCGAAAACCGGTTGCTTCATATTATATTAATCATTGCTTTGCATGATCATTCGACTATTGAAGCCACCAAGAATATCTATTTAAGCATTGTGTTTTAATTCCTATCCTTTTTATATGCTTTTATTTTGTGAATATGATCATGAATAACTATACAACATACCACCGAGAAATAACTCCGTACTCCTTGTCCTTGACAAGTGATATTATTATTTGTGGTAGAATTTATTGATCATATTTTACTTGTGCTATTGCTTTTATTTTTCATATTTATTGCCAAGAAATTGATTTGTGCTCACTCCCATTGTCTTCCTTGCCTATTGAGAATACCTTTGTTTTACTCGTATTTGTTTGGTGTTCTAATTGCTAAATCTAAAGCAAGGATCCCATTTGTGTGCATATTGTATTAAAATTCAAAATTATGAATAATGCACAAATCATTGGGGAGCTTTCCTATATTATCTAGAACACTAGTTTTCTTCTCTTTTCTTGAGATCTTTCTCAATTGGTATTTAATCCCGATGACGTGTCTTTAGGGAAGACAAACCTTTTCGTCTAGGTACTTTGTGCCATCATGAAAAGTGTAGAGGGTTTGGTTTAGTTGTTGGAACCTTGCTCTTTTTGGGAGTTTGTTATCTTACTCATTGGTTTATTTTTCAAATTGATCTATTTTGGATATTGGACTTCTTTTTGTTAATGAATCTTTCTTTTGATATTTATTTTGGGAGTTCAATATCTCATTTCTTGTTGTAACTTTTAATTGGTTTCTTTGAAGTGTCAATTGGTTCTTTGTGATCTTGTTTTCACTTGTCTTTTGGTTCTTGAAAATCTTTGCATGCATATTTACTTAAGTATTTGTTATGGCATGCTTACTTTCTTTGATGCAATATATAGGGTAAACTCCACCGAATCCTAAATAGGCTAAGATGTGCATGTAATTCAATTTATATCTATATGCACATATTTATGTGGAGCTTATCCTATGTATTGTAGTTTGTCTAACTACTTTGGACCCAATGTGTTTGGGGACCATTTTGTGCTTAAATGTGTTTTAGGTACATTTGAGATGCATTGGATGCTTGCCTCATTCTGAAGGAAGGTGTTGTCACCATGATCTTATCGGAGTCAAGCTAGGATGATGGATTAACTCTTATCCACAACAACATCTCCAATGCGATCTTGGTAACAAGTATCTCTCATGCATACTATTCTTGTATTCAACCTTGTGTAGGTTGCATCTTGGCATGAAAATTCTTTATTTGTAAAATTATTCTCCGTTTGTGATACTTGATTCTTCCAAAACATTGCAACTATCTATTTTCTCTCCTCCATTGTTTACCTTCAAAAGATTTGGTTTCTCTCAATCCCTCCAATGATTCTTGCCCATTTTTAGGGAAAAGAGAGAGGAGATCTAGATCTACTATTCCACCAATCAATATCTCCTCTTAGTGAGGGGAATCAATTGGATCTAGATCTTGAGATTCATTTGTTGTTTTCCTTGTTCTTCCTCCTTCCTCCCTCCATAGCATTAGTTGCTTTGGTGGGATTTGGGAGAGAAGGACTTGATCACTTTGTGTGTTCTTGCCGTTGCATTAGGTGCATCGGTTTGAGTTCCCCACAGGATTCGTGAAAGAGAAGTTCGTGAGCTTGTTACTCTTGGGTGCTTGGTCACCGGAGAGATTGTTCCTCTTGGGTGTATTGAGCACCCTAGACGGTTAGTGCTTGGGGCTTCCACCTTGTTGCAAGAAGCTTCGTTGAGAGCCTCCAACTTACTTGTGGAGATAGCCTCAACCTCGTGTAAGGTTTGGTCACCGCCTTCAAGACGACCTCATAGTGGAAACGAGAATCTCCCTCGCCGGAGAAGCTCAAGGAGAATAAGGTGTGCACATCCGTGCTATTGAGGAGCGCCTAGGTGGCTCCCCACCTCTCCAACGAAGACGTACTTCCCTTGGGAAGGAACTTCGGTAATCACATCGTGTCTCCTTGTGCTTCGGTTATTTCTATACTCTAGCTCATTACTTATGCATTTACCTTTGTGATAGCCATCGTGCTTGAAGTCATCTTTTTTGCTATCACATAGTTGTATATCTTGCTTAGCATAAGTTGTTGGTGCACATAGGTAAACCTAGCTTGTATAGGTTTTGTGCTTGATAAATTAAACGCTAGTTTTATTCCGCATTTATTCAAGCCTAAACCGTAGTTATTTTAAAGCGCCTATTCACCCCCCCTCTAGGCGACATCCTTGTACTTTCACCAAGGAACCTAGACAACATCAGAAAGATGACTTCAAGCACGATGGCTATCACAACGCTAGTTGATATCAATCCACCTCATTCACCAGTTTGTAGAACCAGGTGATATCAAGTTATGCAAAGTTCACACAGATGCAAAGATTGCAGATCCGTTGACAAAGGCGCTACCACAACCAAAGCATGAGGCGCACATGAGAGGTATGGGCATTCGATGCCTAGACATATGATGTACAGATGATTGACTCTAGTGCTATTAGGATACTGTTGGGAATATGCCGTAGAGGCAATCATATATGATGTAATTAGTAATGTACTCATAAAGTTATTTAGTTGTCCTTGTTTTGAACATATTATATATATCATTGAATATGTGATTCAACTGTGGAACTATATATTTATGTTGTTCATACTAAATTGTGAAGGTTGGCTGATGACTCGGTTCCACTTGTCATGGGCACGACGATGCCATTCCAACTTACACAGGCTCGTCTAAAGAGTTTAACAAGTCGGACTAGCCCATATTGAGATGCAACGAGTAAGTCGTCATTTGCATGTATCAATTAATGTAATCCTTATAACCGAGGTTGTCGCACAATCCAAGTTGTGGAACACCGACTTAGGTTCTGCCAAACGTTATTCCGTTTCAGGGCTGTTATAAAGACAAAGTTCGGGTTGAATGAGAATCAAGCTGCATGATGTGGATAATCAAGATGGGATTTTGCCCCTCCGAATGGAGAGATATTCTCTGGGCCCTCTCGAGTGATATGATCCTGGAAGCATGGCCATGCGCGATTCGGTTAAGTGTTAACCGGGTTGATTGACTAAGAGTTAGTCGGATGAATCATATATCACGGATCGAGAAGAGAGTTGAGCTATTTAAGGGATAACGATAATTCGCCTATAGTTCGACAAGGTATATCGTGAGGCAAAAGGGAATCAGATGAAAATCGCATTGGAAGGTATGTCATCATGACTCTATGGCAATTGGGAGTCGGCATGTTCTGCTAGGAGCCGCTACTGATTGATCGATTGGGAGTCGGACTCCAATCGTGTCTAAGTCGCCATGAGCCTGCGGGGTGACACACTTAAGAGCGGGAAAAAATATATTGATCGTGTTGGACCCGAACCGGAAATGGACTGAATTAGTGAGTTGGACCCACGGAGTGAATGGGCCACAAGCGTTATGCAGCCCACCTTCACTTGCTATATAAGGAGGGACGCAGGTTGCCCAACGGGCACAAGTTTCTACGCCCATGTGTTGGGAACCAGGCGCGTGATCCTGTCCACTCCCACTCAGGTGTGGGGCCCGGTTGTTGGTCCAAGCCAAACCGTGCTTCTCCGCACAACGCATGCCCACCCATTTCTGCCAGCAGGTTGAACGCCTGATTCCACCCCTCACGATGGATATCTACCGCCCCTGGCAGACCATCATAGACCCGCAGAGTCCGTGGGAATTAAGGATCCCACCCATGTGCATGTAGTCCCGCAGAACCTACAGCGTACGTCTCTGGCAGCCCGTTGACATGCGAACGAGAAAAGATCACGGCTGACTTACTCCCCCCATAGAAGACCCATGGTCAACACGATATCTACGGCGCACCGAGTTCTGACGGCATTGGTTGTTAACTCCTAGGTAATACTTTCCCGTGCAGATGGAACCTTCCTTAGACCTATTCATCTTACCATGGCTCCATCCGCCCACCCAAACAGAACACTACCACTCGGGTAGTCATTCAAATAGTCATATTATTATAAAAAATAGGACCATGCATTCTTTTGAGTGGAGATGGTATTATGATAGGGTTTTGAAAATAGTTGTTATGAAATAGTTCAAAGGACATGAGCAAGTGATGAACTTGCGTGGATACGGACATGTATTGAAGTCTGAAGCTTGAGGTGGATCCTGACTTCCTTGTTCTACAAAATACCATCATTGTCTGGTAAAGACAATGTTTAAAGAAGCAAATGATGCTATTATGCATAATGAGGGAATGTATGCAATTTTTTTTAAAGGATCATTTAGTATACTAAATCTTTTATAATACTTGTTTTGTTTGGTCACACAACTCTTCATGATTAATGATTATTGGTGTTATTATTATTTTATTTTATTTTTATTCATTTAATTAATTGATTGGATACTTATTGTTTTCTCAGGGACATGAGTTATGAAATGTTTTGAAATGACTAAATATAGAATTTTGAAACGACATAATCTTAGTTGATTTAATTATTCTAAAACAAGTTTTTATTATAAATTAACTATTTCAAAATAATCAATTTTAAGACTATAAATATTATTGTGTTATTTTTATAACTCTTTTATTAGAGATTTAGGGCATTTACCCATCTGCCCCTAGAGCTGACAGGTGGTCCCTGGGTTAGGGTTGAACCTAACCCGCTGGTCTGGTCGAGCCGGACCAGACCAGACGCACACACGCTCGATTACTCCCCTCGTCTCCTCTTCCTTCCTCGCGGGCGACGCAGAGGCGATCCCCATCGCCCACCTCTCCGGCGATTTCCCCTGCCCCTCTCCGGCCAACCCTGCCGCCGTGACCTAGCTCCATCAACGCTCCTCCTCGCCCTCTACTACTCCCTCCTCTTCGATCTGGATTTTCCCCTCTGTGTTCCCCGTGGACAACCCCTAACCCTAACCCTAGGTTTCGGGTACCCGGGTGCTCCACCACCTCGCCGGTGACCTGTGCTCCTCGAGGTGATATCTTGGACGCTCCTGGCGACTGAGGTGCTGCTGCTACTCGAGTGCTAGGGTTGCGGAGTCGTTGCCGTCGGGACGGCCTCCTGGAGGCAACCGCGGCTCGCCGCTGTGCATCGCTACACCAACTGGCTGTGGTCACCTCGAAGGTGACCACCTGTAAGTGCTTCTCACCTCTATCTCTGCCCCCTCATCTCTCTCTCTCTCTCTCTGACTCCCTCTTCCCCTCTTGCTCTGGAGCCTAGCCATCGAGCTAGCTCATACCATGCCTCTCTGTGATTCTCTCAGTGAAGCTGCGACTAATGGGGTTAGCTTTGGAATTTTTTCCCATGATTTATTTGGTATGGAAGATGTGGAGATCATGCTATTCCCTGTGATGAACTAGGGATTTATTGTTCTCCTAAATTATCTCTCTGTTGCTATATACTGTGAGATGTTGCTGGTTATTGTTCTTGTGCTGTTAGTGGAAATTGTTTTGGGATTTACTCCCAGTGTTATCTCTGTGTACTGACACCCTATGGTTGCTCCCTGTGACAAACCCTGTTGGTTGGCTATCTGATAATAACTCCTGGTGGCATGTATATGATTTCCAATGTTCTATGAGTGTGCTTAACTGTTGATAGGTGTTACTTTGAATATTTGTTCAGAGAATATGCCACCAACCATTGCTTTCCACTTATTGTTTTATTGTCATGATGCAACGGTTCTGTGGTATCAGATCTTTAGATCTGGTGCCCAGCAACCCTGTGTGTGTGTGACATGATACAGTGAGCCTTGGCTATTGATTTGACTCAAGATCCCTTTGCTAAAACCCTTGTATCTTGTGGATTTGATGCTTCTTTGCATCAATAATAAGAACAGAGCACTACACATGATATCTTTTCCTTCTTTGAGGCTTTTAAATTAAGAACAGCTACTTGCACTTGTTTTGCCCTCAAGCCAATGATGCATAGCCTGAGGCCTTTAAGAACAGATACTGGACTTGATAAATACATCCCAGTGATGAGTTTAGCATAGCATCACTATGCCTCTCTGAGGGTACTAGCATCCCAATCCATCCTAGGCACTCGGTTGGTCTTATCCTATCTGGTATTTTTCTTATGATGCCACTTGTATTTTCTGAACCTTGCCCATGATGTTGGTCTGAGGCTAATTAACATAACAGATACTACCTATTTGGCTTAAGCCTTGTGATGATTAATCAGTGCACTTCACTGACCACCTGAGGGTACTAACCCCCCCCCCCCTAACCAATCTGTTTTGGTTTAGTGTTTTTGATTTGCAGGTGTTTTGAACAATTTGGATGCAATGGAGTAGATAGGTTTAGTTCTAGGTTTAGTTCTTTGTATTTGTATAACTGTTGTAATCTATCTATATTTTGGTCCCCATTGTAAGAAACATTGTATCATTTTTATTATCATCAATAAAGTGTAATTGTTGTTTCTATAATTGTACTTGTTAATATTTAGGAATATTTCCATATTTGCTATATCAATTGTGGTCAAATTATTTATACTTAATATATAATCTTGTCTTATTCAGTTTGATTTCAAATTCAATTACAATTCAAACTCAAATTCTAATTTTCCTAAATTCAAATAATTCAAACTCTTGTATCTCAAATTCAAATATAACCCGGAGGTCATGTCGAAATTCCACCAACTACCAGTAACAACTTCTATCAAAGCATCAGTTACTGAGTAGAACCTTATTCATTCCGGGGTTTTAACTTTGCGAAAAATTTATTCAGGTTTTGCAAACACATGCATGCAGATGCACAAATTAATATTCTACCCCCCGTGAGTTCCTAAACGTTGGGACATTACATAACATAATGTACCTCGATACATTGAAGCATCTGCGAATCTCCGAGACCCAGGTCAACCATAGCAACATACGCTTTCACGGCATCGTCCCTGGCAGGCAAGCACGACCCCTTGGAGAAATTTCCCTAGAAGTAACCTTTGGAGAGAAAGAACATTTCCGGCAGGAAAAAATATCCTTCGAGGTTGTGCCGTTCGAAAGCGTGTATCACGCAATACTCGGACGTCCAGCTTTCGCCAAGTTCATGGCAAGATCATGTTATATATATAACAAGCTGAAGATGCCAGGACCAAAAGGAGGAGTAATCACCATAAGTGGAGACTTCAAATTGGCAAAGGAGCTCGGAAAAAAAACGCCCTTTGCGCAGAAAAAGAGATAGCAAAGGAGGAATTGAAGGAGCTGGCAAAAGAATTATCGCCAACAGAAATGCCGGCAGGAAAAGAAAGCCAGAAGCCGGCAGACAGCTTCAAAGCTTCCGAGAATACAAGGCAGGTTATCCTAAATCCTAAAGATCCGACAAAGTTTGTCGTAGTAGGAACTAGGATGACCGACAAATAGGAAAGCGAGCTCATCAAGTTCCTCCGTGAGAACTGGGACATTTTCGCGTGGTGTCCAGCGGACATGCCAGGCGTACCCAGGGAACTTGCTGAGCACCAACTCAAGATAATTCCAGGATCCAAACCCGTCAAACAAGGTCTCCGTCGATTTGACGGAAGAAGACGGAAGGCTATTGGCAAGGAAATTATCCGGCTATTGGCAGCTGATTTTATCCGGGAAGTCATACATACTGAATGGTCTGCAAATCCAGTATTAGTCCCGAAGAAAGATAGTACTGTTCTTAGGATGTGTATAGATTACAACGGCCTGAACAAACCGTGTCCAAAAGATAGATTTGCGTTACCGCGAATCGATCAAATAATAGATGCCACTGCTGGCTCTGAGCTTTTATGCTTTTTGGACGCTTATTCCGTGTATCATCAAATACGCATGAAGGAAGAAGATCAAATCAAAACTTTCTTCATAACCCCGTATGGAACGTACTACTACATAACCATGCCTTTTGGCCTGAAGAACGCAGGTGCAACTTACCAGCGCTGCATGCAACGATGTTTGCATAGTCAGATTGGCAAAAATGTTCACGTTTACGTGGACGACATTGCCATCGTTTCCAAGGAAAAGGACACACTCCTTGAAGATTTGCGAGAAACCTTTGAAAATTTGCGCACTTATAAGATGAAGTTGAATCCATTAAAGTGCGTATTCGGGGTTCCCTCAGGTAAACTTCTGGGTTTCATCGTTTCTCATAGAGGAATAGAAGTAAACCCGGAAAATATCAAGGCAATCCTAAACATCTGAAGGCCTACGTGCGTAAAAGATGTACAAAGATTGACGGGTTCTGCAGCTGCCGTCAACAGGTTTATTAGCCGGCTAGGAGACAAAGCTTTGCCATTGTACAAATTGTTGAAGAAATTCGACAAATTTGTGTGGACAGAAGAAGCAGATGCAGCATTAACCCAGCTAAAAGAAACCTTGATGAAAGCTCCAATTTTGGCATCCCCAAAAGAGGAAGAACCCATGTTATGGTACCTCACAGCTACAAACCGGGTTATCAGCGCAGTAATAGTTGTGGAAAGGCGGAAAGACGAGCAAAACATACCAAATCAACATCCGGTGTATTATGTAAGCGAATTTTTTTCCGAGTCCAAATAAAGGTACCCACACTATCAAAAACTGGCATATGGCGTATTTTTCGCATCTCGAAAACTTCGTCATTATTTCCAAGGACATTCCATAACGGTGGTGTGCAAAGCACCACTAGGGGATATAATAAACAATGCGGACGCAACAGGGCGAGTAGCCAAATGGGGCATCGAGTTGGCTGCGTTCGACATTAAGTACCAACCCCGGACGGCAATAAAATCCCAGGTGTTGGCAGATTTTATCGCTGATTGGACAGAAGCAATGGAAAACACACCAATGCCGGAGTCGGAATACTGGGTTATGCACTTTGACGGATCCAAGATGAAAGAAGGCGCTGGAGCTGGTGTAGTCCTAAAATCCCCCAAGGGAGACACAATGGGGTATGTATTACAAATACACTTCAATGACAGCAATAATGTGGCAGAATACGAAGCTTTGCTTCATGTCTTGCACATTGCAAAAGAAATAGGTGTCAAGCGTGTCTTATGCTATGGTGACTCAGATTTGGTATAGCATCAGCTCAACCAAACATGGGACGCCAAAAGTCCCATCATGGCCGAATATCGGAGAACGGTGGACGAGTTTGCAATCTGCTTCCTAGGATTTGATGTACTTCACGTCAAAAGGGAAGAAAACTAGAACGCGGATGAATTAGCGCGCATGAAATCGGAAAGAGTGAAAACCCTACCACCATGTGTGTTTGTCCAGCATTTGCACGAACCATCCATAAAAGGTGGAGATGTCGACTATCCTCTTGTTTCCGAGTCAATCGAAGTCCTGCTTATTAACCCGGATTGGACAATTCCATATTTAAACTTCTTAGTAGATCAGAAGTACCCGGATGGAGCAGACGAGGTCTTGCAAAGACAAATAAACCGTCGATGCAAATGATACACGGTAATCAATGATTGCCTGTATAAACGCAGTACTACCGGAATTTTTCTGCGATGTATTTCTCCTGAAGAAGGACGAGAAATCCTGCAAGAAATCCATGCCGGAGATTGCGGACATCATGCTCAATCAAAAAGCATAGTCAAAAAAGCATTCCGTGCGGGGTTTTCTGGCTAACAGCCAAGACACATGCCGAACACATAGTAAATACATGTGCCGGATGTCAGTATTACGCCAAGCAGACGAATATGCCAGCCCAAGCACTCAGAACTATCCCTATTACATGGCCGTTTGCGGTCCGGGGGCTAGATATGACGGGACCATTAAAAACAGCAAGAGGTGGACTTACACATCTACTCATTGCAGTGGATAAGTATACCAAGTGGGTGGAGGCAAAACCGATCAAAAATCTTGATGGTGTAACAGCCAGAAATTTCATCATTGACGTAGTCATGAGATACGGCGTTCCACACAACATAATAACCGACAACGGGATAAATTTCTCTATTGGAGAGTTGGCAAAATATTGCCGACAAACGGGAATACGCCTAGATCTTGCATTTGTGGCACACCCACAATCCAATGGGCAGGTTGAAAGAATGAATAGTTCAATCCTGCAAGGAATACAACCAAGACTCGAATCTCCTCTTCATAGAGCAGCTGGAGCATGGGTGGAAGAGTTACCCTCTGTGCTTTGGAGTATTCGAACGACGCCAAACAGGTCAACAGGGCAAACCCCGTTTCTCCTAGTTTACGGTGCGGAAGCAATCTTTCCAACGGACATGATCCATGATAGCCCAAGAGTGCAAGCTTTCAATGACTCGGATGCCGAAAGTGCACGAAAGGATGCCGTCGATCTCTTAGAAGAAGAACGAGAACTTGTGCTTCAAAGATCCACCATATATCAGCAAAGTTTACGACGTTACCATAGTCAGAAAATCAGGCATCGTTCTTTTAAAGAAGGTGACTTAGTGCTAAGATTGGTGCAGCAAAGGAAGCACAAATTGGCCCCAGTTTGGGAAGGACCATTCGTCATCAGCAAGGCTATGAAAAATGGGTCATACTACCTTGTAGACATTCGAGACACGGAAGACGACCCCGAGAAGCCGAATCGCAAAAGAAAGAGAAAGATAGATGATGAACTAGGAGAGACAAAGAGGCCCTGGAGCATCCAGCAGTTACATCCCTTCTATACTTAGTTCAATTTCTATGTAAACATCTTTGAGATCATGAAATAAAGTTGTCGGAATTCATACATCTATGTTTTTACATGTTTATTATAGTATAAAGCATAATTCCGTCCTATCTATTTTCCAATGATCTTTCAAAATACTCAATGTTAACCCGAATTGTGCCTGCATGCTCGGCGTTAAAAAACTGAATGATTTTCAGCCTAAAGTGGCTTAAGGAAACCCAGATTGTGCCTGCGTGCCTGAGTTTCATTCAAAAAATTCCTTACTGTTCTCTAAGTATTATCTGACTGTTTTTATGATGGGTCGCTGGAGCTAGTAAGTAAAAATGCCTTTAGTATGATCCATGTTTCCGAGATTAGTTATACCCAGTCACTCGGCATGAAGATTAAAATGCTATCGAGCCATTTCAAACACTAAGGACAGTTAAAGCATATAAACCAGAGAACTTAGAATATAAAGAAATAACAACCCGGAAAACTTGCAAAAGACTTAAATAATATTGCTGCAAAAGGCGGAGTACTTGTTCATACAAAAGAATAGGAAGCATTACAATAAAGTTTACATTGTAAATCCAGTAATGCTCCTATTTCCTATCTCTCTACCCAGGTCCAGGAAATTTCCTTCAGGCATCCGAGTCATCTTCGCTGCTGGACTCCTCGGGAACCTCTGGAATTGCTTCCTCCGGGTAGAAGATGGAGAGGTTCACCATAGAGGCAATCTTGGTGACGTGACCTTTGATCTCGTCAAAGATGCTGGTCCACTGTGCTTCTGTGTATCCTTGCGGGATGCCGGATGCCACGCGCCAAGACTTGGCAGAAGGGTAGTGCATGCGCATGAGCCCTAGAGCCATGCGCGCACCACCGTGTGCCGCGGAGCGCAAGGTGGATTCCCTCGACTCCGCCACCTCCACGATAGCTCCCGAAAGTTTTTCAACTTCCGAGAACTCCCCAGTCCTTGCGGGAAGGCATTTTTTGACAAGCAACATTCCCGCACCCTTGATTGCGGTGAATACCTTTCCAAAAGCTCGGATTTTCTCAATCCGAGTAAGTGTTGGGTCATCTCCAGTTTTTCAGAAAAATAACCAAAGTGTCAGAGAAAAAACAGAGAAAGGTTATCAAACATGGAAAATCTGGTAAAGATAAATTACTTACCAAGAATTTTGTCCATCTCGGATCCCTCCTCCAAGCGCTGGGTCAAGGCGTTCTCCAGATCTCGGATGGTCGCCTTTTCCTTCGCAGCTTGATTGGAGGCATTGGACTCGGCAATGCCGACAGCCAGCTGGCTGGCCTCCAGTTCCTTATGTAACTTCATATTCTCCTTATGAAGTTCAAGATTTTCACGGCGGAGGTTCTTGGCATTGCCGGCATCTTCAGCAATTTGCTTGGCTTTCTCCAAAGAAGCTGAAAAGCAAGTAAAAAGGACGAGTTAGAAAACTCGGAAAAATACTTAGAAAAAATTATACAATTGGAAGCAGAGAAATTTCTTACCTGCTGTTTCTTTCAGTTGATGCTGAGAGGATGCCAGTTCCGCCTCCTTAACATCAAGAATAGAGAGAAGGTTTCTCATCTCCTTATTCTTGGTGGTAAGTTTGTTGAAAACTTCCAGGTTTATGCTTTCAGCGGTTTGCTGAAACACGGAAAAGAGACAAAATGCTTAAGTTAATAACAAGCATAAGAAGGATAAAAGCATTAAGTTAAAAGCATGCATTTGACTTATTGCTTGAGGGCTAGAGATATTACCTGGCTCATCCACTGTAAACTTGACAAGTTTTCGGTGAACTCTTTTGCAAACTCTGCAAAAAGAGTCCCGACATTGTTAAGGCCTTCATGGATAACCTTGAAATCCTTATCAAAGGTGGGAATGGGATCCTTCTCAGCTGTTCGAGAAGGACCTCCCATTTCCGGGGCCGCCCTTTCCCTCCTGTCCGTTTCCGGCACAATGGGATGGCTGGTCTGTTGGGTTTCTTCGTTGGTAGTATTAGTATGTTCTTCTGTAGCTGCAACTGGGGTGTCCGGGGTGGTCGCAGGAGAAGGATCTGGACCTCTATTGGCCACAGACTTAAGCCTCTTTAGCTTTTCAGGCTTCAAGGTTGAGGGAGCCAAGCTAAAAAGAGAAGTACCGGAAAGTTCAAAATCCAAGACAAAGGAAGAAATTCCGACAAATTTAGAAAACCCAGATAACAAACCTGGAGGTAGCTACGGGGACACCATCAAGATCGATTACTTCCTGGGAGGCGGAAATATTCTTGCGTTTCTGTCCACCCGCAAAGTTGGCACACAGTGCGTCCAACTCGGCATCAGTCGCAAGGTCCGACTCAGGAAGATCGAAGATCTGTCAAAAAAGACAAAGTCCGGGTTAAGACAATTATCCGAGAAAGAGAATAATGTGAAACCCAAAATGCAAAATACGTACCTTTGGAGCCGGGTTAGCTGCCGTGTACATCGGCCGACTTTCCTCGTATTGTTCGCGAGCCGCGACCAATTGATTCACGCGTTTCCGTAAATCCTTCGCCGTCAAGGATTTGTCCGTCGTCCGCATAGCGTCCACGGTTCCCGTGTAGCCGCATAAAAGCCGGGTACCGTGGTCAGCCAAAGGCTGAATTCGCCTCTCTAACCAGCATAGAACTGTGTCCATGTCGGTCAGAGACGGGTCGGAAGTGACGAGCTTGGCGATGCGTCGCTTGATCTTAAGGAGATCTGGTGGCAGGGTTTGCACTGCTTCAGTCGCCCAGTTTTCCTGGGGACTGGCGGCAGTGTTGGTGAAAGGTGGAATCCCAGTTGTTTTTCCGGGAAAGGGGACATCTTGATGGTAGAAGAAGGAACCCGTCCAAAATTTGATGGATTCCGAAGTTTTGATCTTGGGGAACCGATCTTCCCTGAATCTACGTAGGGTGAAAGAAATGGTTCCACAAGTCGGGAATGTGCCCTCTGAAGGGTTTCGCTTAACCCCGAAACAATAAGTCCAGAAGTCTAATCTAGGGGCTAAACCTAGATACCCTTCAAAAAGGGTATGGAACCCGGCTAAGTAGAGAATGGAATTAGGTGGCAAGTTATGAGGTTGGATGTGGTAATGATTGAGTACTTGGAGAAAAAAGGCGAACGGCGGAAATCCCATACCTCGGGAGATATGAGAAGTAAGAAGCGCTCGCTCTCCGGCCTTAGGTGAGGGCTCGGACTCGTCCTCCTCGATCCGCCATTTCCCTTTCTCTATCAGTCCCTCTTTCTCCATTGTCGGAAGAAGGAAGGAAGGAATGCTGCTCTGGCTCCAATTGCCGGTAGTTTCGCCCTCGTCCTCGGCTCCGGCGGCAGCGGCGGTCGTGGCGGCGAGTTCCTATCCTACGAGAGTGATTTTCTCCTCCACCGTTTCGGGAGACAGAGGCGGAGGCAGCGCAGAAGAAGACGCGGTCAGGTTAGCGGCCGCGAGAGGCGGATCCTCGCGGTCCTGGCCACCGGAAGTTTTCTCCAGCACGTCGCCGGTGGCGCGGCTCGGCGAATCCAATAGTGGATCCATTTCGTTGACGATATCATCGATCTCCGTGGCAACGGAGCGCTCCGGGGATGCGCGTGGTGAGCCCATATCCGGGCGGCGTGACGAGGACTCTGTGCTCTCCGACGAGAAGTCCGGGAATGGCGCGGTCGCGTGAACGGGCTCGAGTTTTGCTCTGCTTTGCTCTCACCGAAGCTCGGGGGCTATGGCGCTTCAGGCTTGAAGGTGAGAAGGGAGTGGAAGGTTTGCCGGAGGGAATGAAGCGGGCTACTTATATCCAGAAATCCATTACGATACGTGGTAACGGCTCTTTTGACCATTGGATGCTCAACGCGTGTCACTCGGCGGAAAATCCGGGAAATGAATCGAGAGGTGATTATGGATATCTCCTCGTTTCCCGCGAGAATCTGTGAGAGATATGTTTCATGGTTTCACACTCAAACCCCAAACGTCCCTGACGTCAGCATGATTTGAGCGCTGACGTAGGAAGTTCCTTCTCCACGAAGTCTCGTGGAAGAAAAGACGGATTTTTCGAAATCCGAGTTTCGCGTTATAGCATGATTTGAGGGAAAATAAGAATCAAGACAGAAAGCCAGTATTTCTCGGAAAGAATGCAAATTTGACAAAAGACGGCGAATTGAAGTCTTAATCCTTCTTGGGGGCTACTTTCGGATATATACTGATTAGGGGTATATCAGATGGTGCTCTAAAGTGCCGGATTACCAGGATGGCCTAAGTGGTAATGGGTTACGGTCCATTATACGGCCCAGTAAGCTGACGCGCGGAAGCCGGATTCTAGAAGAATCCGGACCACGGCCCACGTGGTACGGCTTGGAGTAGAACGTGGATTCCTTGCCTTCCAAGTTAGCACATACCGTAGTCTTCTAGGTTTCTTATTCTGTAAGCCCTAACCCGACTATTATATAAAGCTGGACGGGAGATAAGAAAGATAGAGAAGAAGATAGAGGCTAACTCGCCGAGAGGTTGATCCTTGTCGGGTAGTTAAACCTAAACTCACATTGTACTCTGTATACTTCAGGCTTCAGTCCTGATTAGTGAGTTGCAGGAGTAGGAACGCCGCCTAGTTGCGACGTACCAAACCTGGGTAAAACCCTGGTGTTATTGTTCGTCATACGACCACGTCTCCCCACCTCTCTACCGGTAGTCCCATGACACCCCCGTCTATGAATTCTAGTATGATGTCTCGACAGTCTTGCATATGTACAACGGTGGAGCCTTCATTTCTATCAATTGCCCAGCTGTAATTTGTTCACCACACATGTTATATATCTTTCACGGAGAGACACCACTAGTGAACTGCGGACCCCGGTCCTTTTTCCTCATACTGATAAAACACCTACTTCTTTCATACTGTTACTACTGCTTTCATACTGTTCTCCTACTATTTTCCACATTATATGTTTAACCTCTTTGTGTTCAGCAAAACCAGTGAGATTGACAACCTCACTGCTTCGTAGGGGCAAAATGATTTGATTGTGTTGTGTAGATTCCACGTTGCTTCTGAACCGGCAGCGCGCCTTGCCATCTCAGCTGCTTCAACCTTCTAAAGTTACTCCTTCCTCCTACTGGTCGATTCAACCTTGGTTTCTTTCTGAGGGAAACTTGTCGCTGCACTCTTCATACCTTCCTCTTGGGGTCTCCCAACGAACGTGTGATCACATGCATCAAGCACTTTTCTGGCGCCGTTGCCGGGGAGGAAGAGAATTTCTACAAGGGGAGTCTCTCACTTCCAATCTCTTTACTTTTTTTTGTTTTGCTTATTTTATTTTATTTTGTGTTGTTTGCTTCTCTTTATCAAAAACACAAAAAATAGTTCTTATTCTAGCTGTAGTTGTATGCCTGTTTTTTTATCTTGTTAAAATGACTACTCGTGATAACACTAAGTTGTGTGACTTTACTAGCACCAACAACAATGATTTCATTAACACGTCTATTGCTCCACCTGCTCCTACTGCTGATTTTTATGAGATTAAGCCTGCTTTGTTAAACCTTGTTATGAGAGAGAAATTTTGTCGTGTTAGTACTGATGATGCTGCTGCCCATCTTAATAATTTTGTTGAACTATGTGAGATGCAAAAATATAAAGATGTAGATGGATATATTATTAAACTAGAATTGTTTCCTTTATCTTTGAGAGGAAGATAATGGTTGCTATCTTTGCCTAGAAATAGTATTGATTCTTGGACTAAGTGTAAAGATGACTTCATTGGAAAATATTATCCTCCTGCTAAGATTATATCTGTAAGAAGTAGCATTATGAATTTTAAGCAACTTGATAATGAGCA
The DNA here is from genome assembly GCA_028641055.1 of Alopecurus myosuroides. Lineage (NCBI taxonomy): Eukaryota > Viridiplantae > Streptophyta > Magnoliopsida > Poales > Poaceae > Alopecurus > Alopecurus myosuroides. Next base: position 1,366,583 of record JAPCYS010000008.1, on the reverse strand, counting down.
TGTTGCTAAAGCTTGGGAAATAATGAAATCTTTAGTAAAGAATTGTCCCACTCATGGACTGACTACTTGGATGATCATCCAAACCTTTTATGCAGGACTGAATTTTTCTTCAAGAAACCTTCTGGATTCAGCTGCCGTAGGAACCTTTATGTCCATGACTTTGGGGGCAGCAACAAAGCTTCTTGATAATATGATGGTAAATTATTCTGAATGGCATACCGAGAGAGCTACAACTGGTAAGAAGGTAAATTATGTTGAAGAAACCTCCTCTTTGAGTGATAGACTTGATGCTATTATGTCTATGCTTGTTAATGGTCATGCTCCTATTGATCCAAACAATGTTCCCTTAGCCTTTTAGTTGCTCAAGAAGAGAATGTTGATGTGAACTTCATTAAAAATAATAATTTCAACAACAATGCTTATAGGAATAATTTTGGTGGCAACAATTATAGGCCATATCCTCCTAATAATAGCAATGCTTATGGTAATTATTATGGTAACTACTATAACAACAACAAAAGTGTACCCTCTGATCTTGAGAACGTGCTTAAGAATTTTATTAGTACACAAACTGCTTTCAATAAACCAGTTGAGGAAAATTTTGGCAAAATTGATGTTCTTGCTTCTAAAGTTGATAGCCTTGCTCTTGATGTTGATTTTCTGAAACTAAAGGTTACGCCTCATGATATTAAAGAAAGTAAAAAATTAAATTCTATTCCAATTCGAATTGATGATAATATTAGAATGTTAGCTGAATTGCATGCTAGATGGGAAAAAGAAGATGAAATAGCTAGAAAGAATAATATAGCTAATGTTTGCACCATTACCACCACAAGTAAAATTGAAGCTTCTCATGCTAGAAAACCTTCTACTATCAATGGTAAAGTAATTGGTGTTGGAAAAACTCCCACTTCTGCTATTAACAATGCAAAATTGCCTGAAACTGCTAAAAATGCTCTTGATAATAGTGTTGAAATTTTTAGAAACACGGGAGACAATAGTCCCATTATCTTTGATAAAAATGATCTTGACTTTGATGATTGCAACATAACTGAAGTTACTAAGCTCTTACAAAATCTTGCTAGTTGTCTAATGCTAGTGCTATGAATATGGCTTTCATAAAACATATTACAAATGCTCTCATGCAAATTAGAGAGGATGAATTAAGATGTGAAGCCTCTATGCCTAGGAAGCTAGATGATGGATGTAACCTATTATTAAAATGAAAGTGAATTATTTTGATTGCAATGCTCTATGTGATCTTGGTTCTAGTCTCTCTGTTATGCCCAAGAAACTCTATGATATTCTTGATTTACCACCATTGGAACCTTGTTATTTGGATATTCGTCTTATTGATAATGTTAGAAAGAAACCTTTGGGGAGAGTTGATGATTTTATTATCATGGTTAATAATAATATTTTCCCTGTTGATTTTTTTCTTGAATATTGAATGCAATGCTTCTTGTCCAATAGTTTTGGGAAGATCTTTTCTTAGAACTGTTGGTGCTATTATTGATATGAAAGAGGGGAATATTAAATTTCAGTTCCCACTCAAGAAAGGTATGGAACACTTTCCTAGAAAGAGAATGAAGTTACCTTTTGATTCATTTATTCGAACAAGTTACAATTTGGATGCTTCTTCACTTGAAAATACTTGATTCCATTTTTCTGCATCTAGCTAAAAGGCGTTAAAGAAAAGCACTTCTTGGGAGATAACCCATGCTTTTATTTTTGCTTTGTTTTTCTCTGTTTTCTTTGAGTCAAGGGGTTGTATACTTATTTAGTAACTCCTTTGTATCTTTATTTTCATGTTTTAGTAGTTCCAAGTAAAGTTTCTGACGAGAGTTGGAGTTGGTTTTTGGATTTCTATGCAGAAAACAGATTTCTACTGTCCACCGTAAATAATCGTAAAAAATCCAGGAAGATCAGAATGACCTGCAACTTTTTGTGCTTTTCCTCGGCTAATTACGAAACTTTTTTGTTCTTAAGTTTTCCTATTTGAGTAACTTAAGTTCCTTGAAAAAATTTGTCTTTACAGGATGTTCTGGTTTTGATAGATTCTACCATTTTTCTTGCATTTGCTCTTTTACGATGTCAAGTGGATTTCTTTGCTTCACGAAACATCAGTGGCTGTATCTAATGTTTAAAAGTATCAATATCACTTGTTCCATACAGAACCCATGGATTTTTTATTGTTGCATTAACCCTCTAATGCGAATTACTGTATGAGTATGGTGTGAAGGAAGTTTTCAAGTGTCAAGAGAAGAGGTGATATATGTGATCAAGAAGAGTGCAAGGTCAAAGCTTGGGGATGTGCCCATGGTTCATCCAAAGCACATTTTTAGAAGAATCAAGCATCTAAGCTTGGGTATGCCCAAGGCATCCCCTTCTTCATCAACTATCTATCAGGTGACTTCTCGTGAATCTATATTTTTATTCGGTCACATCATATGAAGTTTACTTGGAGCGTCTGTTTGTTTTTCTTTTGTTTTATTATGTTTTCCTTTGTTTTATTTTGTTTTACTTTCTTCAATAATATCATTGGACCTAGCATCCTTGTTTGGGAGAGAGACACGCTCCGCTTTTTCATTTGAATACTTGTTATGCTAGTCTTCTTAGTTTTCTTCTAATTACCGCAAAACTTCCTGTTCAGCTCTTGTTTTCATCGCATCTCTTATTCAGAGCTATTAGTTTTAGTAGTGTTATGTGAGCACTCTCATGTTTGCCTTCTGTAGCATGTAGAGAATTTTTTTAAAGCATGTTTCGTATGGTGCTTGTTGGGAAAAGAAACAACTGCTTGAAGTAGAATTTTTAACGGTGCAAGTAGAAGCTTGTATAGACTGTGGATAGACCTTTTTCGTATCATGCTAGATATTATTTTAATTTTAAAGCCTTGTTTGTATTGAGTATCATGATTACGCTCAAATATGTGAGAGTATTTAATGTGCCATTTAAAGAATCATGAGTTGTTCTTGTCATATTGGAGCATAAATTTGTGGTATTCTCCTTTGAATGTTTTATTTGGTTGACTTGGCGCATGCTCACACCATGTTTATGACTATGAACCAGTCACTAATAGCCTCTATGATCATTTAGTTTTAGAATTTTCGGTACCACTCATGCTTTGATTAATGATGTTTATGTCGCTATGCATGATTATAGCTCTTATGCTCTCTTGATTTGTCGCTCCGAGTCTTTTGCTAGCCACCACCTGTACTGAGTATGAAATTCTACTCGTGCAATCCAACTCCCTAAAACCAAAGTTTTCCCATTTTGTCCACCATACCTACCTATGTGGTAATTAACCGCCACTCCAAGTAAATTTCTCATGTGTTACCTTTAAAACCTTCAAATTTATTCCTGCTCCGTGTTCCTGTTTTTGCTCATGAGGACGTAAATAGAGAATCTTTATCTAACTTTTTTATTGGATTTCACACCCTGGACTAGTGGCTTCATCCGCTTATCCGATTGATAGAAGAGCTGGCAGCAGGGTGCCCAACCCCAAATTAATACACACAAAATCTCTTCACTATTTTTGCCTCTCATTTACCAGTCAAAGCATAATTGTGTAAACAAAAGAGAAAGAGGGATGACCTTCTACACTAGTTGCGTCCTTCACCATGGGAGCCGCTCTTGTGAATCCAGTTGGCTTGTGGCGTACTGTATTATCTGTTAACTATTCGTTGACATTAGCATACACCTCCCAAAATATAGACACTCCTCCATGGTATGAGATTGTTGGCAGGCACCCTGAGGATTCGGTTAGCCATGGTTTGTGTAAGATGGATGAGAGGAGTGTCAAACATTTTAATACCTCTATTAATAAAATAAAAGGTCTAGGACATGAGTGATCCATGCTCCCCTCTACGAAGGGCCTTTCTTTTACTTTTATGTTGAGTCTCCATCTTCTAACTTTATGCACAATTGAGAGAGCATATTTGCCATTCTAAGTTTTTTGTGCATTTGTCCTAGAAACATTATTAATTTATTAATGATGTGTTATTGCTTGTTCTCTAACTATTTGTTCTAGTCTTCCTCATGAAACTTCGAAGGTGTCCTAGCATTTATGTTTTGCCCCACTCTTAAGGACTTGCGAAATATCACTTTATCATGCTTTCTCTATACTTGAAACAAACGTATATCTTTATTTGCATTGTTATTCATGATCTTTTATTTGTGTTACTTCTCGTGATGCAAGGTGATTGCTATGCTTTATTATAAAATTTCTATTTATCATGCTTGTGTTTAAGTTCTATGATCTCAGCTTACATTGCTTTTACATTATGATGATCAAGTTTATGTTGGTAGCATGTCACCTCAGAAATTATGTGTTTTTATCGTTTACCTACTCGAGGACGAATAGGAACTTAGCTTGCGGATGTTGATACGTCATAAACGTATCCCTATTTTCTTATGTTCCATGTTCTTTTATTATGGTTTCCCACATGTTTTCTATACACTTTATGTTTTTTATCGATTTTCCGGACTAACCTATTGACAAGATGCCACAGAGCCAGTTCCCTGTTTTGTGTTGTTTTTAGTTTCAGAAAAGTTGTTCTGGAAATATTCTCGGAATTGGAAAATTCGAAGACCGGAAGTCTTACAACTCCTGAAGGTTCCACGGAGTCCGGAGAGGGTCCTCACGTGGCCCACACCATAGAGCGGGTGCCCCCTGGCCGCGCCGTGGGGTGGTGTTGGCCCCCCAGGCCTCCACCGCATTTGCCATTTCTCCTATTTATTCCCCCCGAGACGTAAACCCTAAATATATTCCACTTCGTCCCGATAAAGATTGGGAGGGTTCTGGAGCTCCCCGGCACCCTGCCGGGAGGGAAATTCATCACCGGGGGGGTCTACGCCACCATGCCGTCCTCCGAAGTGATGCGTGAGTAGTTCATCCCTGGACTATGGGTCCATAGCAGTAGCTAGATGGTTGTTCTCTCCACTTTGTACCTCATGTTTAGATCTTGTGAGCTGCCTAACATGATCAAGATCATCTTAATGTAATGCTACATGTTGTGTTTGCTGGGATCTTATGAATGTTGAATGCTATGTCTTCTAATTATCAATCTATCATGTTATCTTCATGCATATGTTATTTATGATCTTGCATGCTCTCCGTTGTTAGTAGATGCTCTGGCCAAGTAGATGCTAGTAACTCCAAGAGGGAGTATTTATGCTCGATAGTGGGTTCATGCCTCTTTTGCATCTGTGCTCGAGTGATAGAAACGTGACGGATGGAGGATGTGTTGTTGTCATTAGGGAGAAAACAACAATGCTTTGTCTAAGGATGTGTTATTGTTTACATTACACACTTTGTTTACTGCAATTATTTGTTGCTTGCAACTTAATACCCAACGTTTGTTCGGATGATATTCGGAGGGTGGATTATTAGTCATAGATGCGGTTGGATAACGGTATATGTATTTTGTTGTAATGCTCGCATGAATCACTTAGTAATCTTTATGTCTTGCATATGCACTACAGTGCAGCCTTCATTTCTGTCAATTGCCTAGCTGTAATTTGTTC